>JAPYZI010000191.1:0-70317 GCA_030523105.1 Ophioninae sp. A BG-2022a | reverse complement strand
AATTTGCAAAAATCGATGGTCCGACTTTGAAATTCTGCCAAAAATCGAAAAACCATCGGATGTTAATGATTAAAAAAGCATTTTGAAGGGAAAATCATATCGAAAAGATTGAGCAAGGAGTGGAGTGTCAAATCCTAAAGAAAAAAAAGTTATCGGTGATTAAGTAAAAAAACTTATTTTGCCCAAAAATAGAAAAATTTTTTGGATTTTTAATATTTTTTTTATTGGTCTATTGAGATGTAACTTTGTCCCCTGAACACGAATATACCATTTATTTCCCCGAAAACCCAAAATTTCTAGGGAAATATGTCGAAATAATATTCTAGAACCGGTTTTCCCATTTTACCCACTCTAATTTCGCACTTTCGGCAAAAACTCGGGCATTTTCGTAATCAGCAGAAAATTTCCGATCAAATAGACCCTTTTAAGAGTTTAAAAACGGAAAAAAATATTTTTCGCCTTGCCCGGCCATCTTTTCCGGAATCTCGAAAATCGCGATATTTCAAAAGGTTGTACAGTGAGCTTCTTCTACGCTATGGAGGTTCATCGGGTGAGTTTGGAAAAGGTTTTTGCCTAACTTAAATAATGGCGTTGGATACGTATTGATAGCTCTCATAGTTTTCCCGGAAAGTCCGCTTGAAAAATGGCAAAAAAAGAGGCAAAGGGGTATGTATGGAAAAATTTGCAAGAATCGATGGTCCAACTTTGAAATTCTGCCAAAAATCGAAAAACCATCGGATATTAATGATTAAAAAAGCATTTTGAAGGGAAAATCATAACGAAGAGATTGAGCAAAGAGTAGAGTGTCAAATCCCAAAGGAAAAGCAGTTATCCATGATTTAGTGAAAAAACTATTTTTCCCCAAAAATCCAAAAAAATGTTGGATTTTTAATATTTTTTTTATTGGCCCATTTCGATGTAACTTTATCCCCTGAATATGAATATACCATTTATTTCCCCGAAAACCCAAAATTTTCATAACAAAATCGTAAAAAACTTCTAAAAACATGATTTTTATTAATCAGTGCAATGCTTTCGACGAAATTTCACAGATATTCGTGAAACTCGTGAAATTTCGAATTAACTAGTATCATTTATTTTTATCGCCCATCAAGTAGAAAATTAACTAATACGCGCTCGACTAATTATATCCGGAGTAGAAAAACCAGCGGCGAGTCGATGCACCGTTTCCTCATTACATCTCCACGTTCAGTAATCTCCCACTGCAATTGAGTGAGCTCTTCGATTTCGCGCACTTTCCCAACACGCAAAAATACACGGAAAGTATAATCGGATTTGAATTCGTACATGTGTCTTCGTCGCGATAATTCTCGTCCGAGAAAATTTTTGAAGAAATTTCATAGCCTTCGGACTGCTCGTTTAATTTTTTTTTTCTCGTGGAAATGCGACATGAACGTCGGATTCTCGAAGTTTCCTGTCGATATCGTGTAACTCGTTGCACACGCGATCCGTTTCCACCGCGATGAAAGTGTGCTTTCGAGAGAGAAAGTCCGGTCCCGTGACGGGAATCTCGTGAGCGCGAGATCACCGCTCGCTCACCGGCAAATAACATTTTTTACCTTACCTGTATATACGAGTGCAAAAATAATCGATATATGTATATACGCGAGAAGAGGAATTATTTGTGCAGATTGCGATGACTCTGAATCAGCGACGTAAGATCGGAAGAACTCGGTCAAAAGTGCAACGTTTACATATCGATCTTGACAACAGCAATTGGATAATTATAGTTGATTTTTTTACATAGAATTTATATCATTTTCCAGTTATATGAAATTATAAAAAGTGAGCGTTCAATTACTTGTTGCATTTCTCCAATAATGGAGAGTGATGTTTTTCTAATGATAGCCTAAAAATGAACGCGACATGGGAATACATATAAATAAATGAATATTTAAACAAATAAAACTGTATTATTTAATTTAAATTAAATTAATTTAATTGACAGTGATAGACTATTTCTTACAGTCGAATTGATTTTTATAAATAGTAATGAAATGTATTATCATCAGTCGCCTTAATAATAATAATAATATACTGAATAGCAATTATTAAATTATTTATTGTTATTAATGTTGATGTTATTGTTAATGATAGTAAATTTCTATACAATTCTATATTTTCATGTAGTATACATATAATAATTAATCACAATAATCTTAAATAATTATTTTTTCGGAAGAATAGCGATAAAAAATAGAAATCAAAGCAGTCAATTAAGTTAATATTAACAACCAATGATTCTTTTTCGAATAATGATTGTAGTGAAACTTTGAATGTTTTTTTAAGATACAGGGCGCCTGCATTTTGTCAGCGATATCCATTATTATTAATACTTTTAGATTAGATACGTTTTTCAAGAGCAATACTATGATGTATAATTAAAAATTAATAAAATTAATAATAATTCAAATATAGAGCTGAAATACGAACTTAATATTAATGCAATAAGTAACTCGAGTAATAATAACTTTAAATGTAATATATTAAATATGTATCGTCAACCCAAATGGGTTTCCATCGATCGAACGGTAACGACCAATATTCAGTATGTAGCCAGGGTTCAGCCAGTTATAAATTGATCAACGGCAGAACACTTTTTCAATGCAACAATTATACATGCCAAGACATAAAAAATGCATTCAGGAACAAAAGAAGGCCATCAGAGTTTTGATTAATAATTTGTCAAGTGTTCTATTTTTCATAACTGATATTGATCCGGCATCCGTTGAGGACCAATTCTCGGCCAATTTTTATGAGCCATTCTAGAAACAAAATGAATTGTCGATATCGAGTCATGAGAATCATTCGAGGCTGGATCGATCCTTGGCGCCAATTTCGAGTGCCAATATTGGTAAGCTCAGCGTCAAGCTTCGACCAATCATTTGCCACTTCCGAGTATCCTACATGGGAATTGGAGTAGTAGGTCATTGACGGTTGCAGTTTGTTATGAATATATGCGTAAATATCCTAAATGGCAATGAACTCTTGTTTCTTGCGCATTCACGAAACTTTCGAAATTTCGTGATCACTCGGATTAATATAGTCAGGATATGAGGAGGGCACGTTTGACTATATTAACACATTCTCGTCGTAAGAGACCTCGGACATGATTTCTCGTAATTTTCGTGCGTCCTCGAACAGTCCATCATGAGTTGACGAACAATTTCGAGAGTTGACCCGAACCGTAAGCGAAAAAACTTTCAAAGTCGTTGAACCTTTCTTGTATAAGACGCGTCATTGAACGGATGAAAGACGATTGGAGGGATTGCCGAAAGGAACGACGAGAGTAAGAGAGAGAGAGAGAGAGAGAGAGAGAAAGGCGCAGAGGGAAAGGGGAAGATGGTGATCCGTGTTAAAACCGGCAGTCGTAACACTCAACCAAGGGAGATTAAAAGTTATCCAAGTTCAGGGCCGAGATCCGTAAACTGCCAGGAAATTCAACCATCAAACCGCACAGTGCCATTAATGAATATTGAAAAAAAATCATTTGTTGCTTGAGCAACTTAAATTGAAGAGGAAGCTTTTACATATGGTGGAGGAACCGTTAATTGCAGGTTGACTTTTAATTACAATGGTAGAAGTACTGGTTATTTAAAAAATTGAAATAAAATCTTTGATATGTTTTGATGACCGATATCGTTTGGAAAAAAGGTCGGTCAAAGCTTCGTCAAAATTATTTATTTTGAAAAATAAAACTCGTTTTTGTCACGGTTGTCTTCAATTTACTGGGTGGTCTAGATAAAATGGACCCTTTCAAAGATCCTCCACGAGATTAATTATGGTTGTTTTAAGGATTAATCATTTTTTATTAAATTTAATATTCTTTATTTCTTCAAGTATTTATTTATGTATAACTGCTTCAATTATCATATCTTTTTATACAATTTTGTTAATCCACATACACAAACATGTTCCATCGAATTTATAGCTAGTACAGGTATTCTTTCAAAATATATTATTTTCAATTTGATAGAAAACCTTATTCGATTATTTTGAAATGATTTTTGTAAATAATCTTAATTCTCAAATAGCCCAACATTAAAATAATGAATAATCTGTATCAGGCGAAATAAAACTTTATCAATTAGTAAGTTATCAATTACTTCAATTGACAAATACCAATGAGCTAGTAATGTAATTTATTTGTCAAACGATTGCAAAACAGTATTTCTTTTATTTTTCTACCAGATTTGATGTTGAATTTTTGTTTTGAAGGATCGCAATATGATCGAAACTCGCATGGATCCGAACAATCGAGATCATATTTCATCCAGACCAATAATTATGTCATCTAAACGCAGTCGAAGGAAAATGAGAGTTCGCGGAACGTAGAAATACAAAAAAATCCATGAGGATGCAGAAAGAAGTGAAAAGATGAAAAATGTCGAACAGGAGCGGAAAGCGAAGGAAAATACGAGGATCATGATGGCTGACGGTGAAAGAGCGTCCACCGCCTTGAGGAATATCGGGGTCAAGTGCTCGGGCTCGGTCTCGCGGAGCACGTTCTCGAGTCGCACATTTAGAGAGGAACGTATAGTAGTATAACCAACGAGAGACCTACTTTTAGTGCTCAGACGCAAAGTGAGCCCGAGCACAAAAAACCCCTTTACCCCTCACTGGCAAAACTATCATAATATAATCGTCGCAGTTGGCGAAAGGTGATGTGAACTTTCCTCTTGTAGCATCGTCCTCGTTGTTACCAATTATCTTCACACCTAACACTATTCATCGCCAACGACCTTGAAATTATCTATTGATACGTATTGAATTATCAAAGGAAAAGATATTCGAGAAAATTACCCAACCTAAAAATTAGACAATTTGGAAAAAATAGTGTTGTTAAAAAATGTTTTCTTTTTTTTTTTTATTAATTAGCGAAGGAAATGAGATTTTTGTGTTACTTCTGTGTTTCAAAAAAATGTATAAATTTTTATAAATCCAGTATTATCCAGAGTAGAATCTGATATCAGGTTTAGAAATTTCAAACTAGCAAATTGACAGTGGTCGGAAGTTCGGAAATTAGTTTAATTTCGGTGGAAATAAGAAGTCGACAGATTGAAATATTGCTGAATTACAAAATTATTCGAAATCGGATTTTTAGAATTTGATACGGAGATTGCAATAGAGTCATTCGAAATTTGCAAAACAGTTGGATTTTGACAAAAGTTTGTATGTTTGCTGAAACGAATTAATCGAATCGAAGTGAAGATTCGATGGAAATAAAGTCAAACCCAGTGCGACTGCGCAAGGTTGAAACACCTTTGTAGGATGATAGCCCACCTTGCAAGAGCATGATGGATGAAAAATATTCTCTCTCTCTCTCTCCCCGCGCTATCCGCTCTCTCTGTATATACTTTTGTATCCGGAAACCTTTCTAATCGCTTGGCCTGTTTTGTCGACCACCTCCATCTCTCCAGTTGAAAGAGTTACAGTCATCCCACTTTATTACTGTTCACTGTAGTAAACAATATTGCTATATCGTTGTTGATTCGATATTACACGACAGTGTACAATCGTACATTTTTCCATTGGGTTGTTCAGCGCCAATAAGAATCATTTATGATACAAAGATTCAAGTTCAAAGCAATTGTTGGATTTTTCGAAACGCGGCACTGCCAACTTCATTTCGATGAAACGTTAAAGTTTTGGATCCTGGAATATGATATGGTAATAATCGCAACTGGAAATCGATGTATCCATAATAACAATACACATATGATTGCAATTCCGTAATTTAATTTTCCTTTTATTTCATTCTTTTATTTTCCTTTTTCATTATTTCATTATTTTTTCTCCATTACATAATTATGGTTTTCGGATTTTTCTTTTTTTTTTGTTTCTTAGCTCATGGTTTTTTCAATTCTGATTTTTTTCATTACTGTATTATTATTGTTTGATTTTTAATGTTAATATTAAAGTTTAAGTTTTTAATGTTTATATTACTATCTCTGTTTTTCCCGAAAGTCTTTGACTGGGGCATAATGAAAAATATCATCATTATATGATTGTAGTACGATCATTCAATTCTGTTTTTCATATTAAATTAATATTCATACTGAAAATTGATTTACTAAAATAAATCAATTAATAATATTTAATTAAAATTATTAATGTCATATTAATTGATTACTTAATTACACTTGAACGTAAAAAAAGTGTTTGCACAAAATTCCGGGACGAACATTGTTTGTCACAAGGAATGATCGTTCCCTTGGCATTCGTCGGGAACCATGAGGACAATGGGGTCTGTGCATTGAAAAAAATTTTAGAATCGAAGGTAATCAATGTGAAAAATCATGGCAATTATAACATTCTGCATTGTGCTGCGTTTCCCTTTTGTTTGCGGATGTTTGCTTACACGAGGAAGTCTCTGGAGGTTTCTCATAAACATTATTACCAATGATTTCTCATAAAGGAACCTGTACGAAAAAAAAAAAAAAATAAATTATCGAGAGAAAGTAACAATTGTTTTTTTTTCTGCTAGTACGCAGCGACAATTTGTCTTTTTTGCGTGACGTTTCTTCATTGATTAAATTAATTATGAACTAAATGAAAAAAAACAAATAACGATTAAGGTAAAATTGGCACTGTGTCCATTCACCCGGTTCACTACAAAGCCATTTGACCTCATTTCCGGTCCATTGGTTCACGCAATTTCCCCGGTCTCTCTTATTTTTATGTTTGTTTTACAAACTTTATTATTATTATGTTTATTGTACCGTAGTGGTTGCCCTCTTGCGAAGGAGCAGCCTTGTTACGCGCTCGATCGATTTTCCGGCTAAGGGGCTATTCATGCTCGTTCAAGACTGCTGCTTGGTTCTGCTACGTGGGGAGAACCCTCCGAGGAAAGTCAAGACAGTTCAGGAAGTGAGCAACCAATGGATACCTGCCCAATCATCGGATGAATCACTCGGCTTCGTCATAGTCAAACGTACGTGCATATATCGGTGCAACGATTCTTACCAACAATTTTTCAATATTTACTCGATACAATCTTTTTTATGTATAATTAAAAAAAATGGTTTACCAACGTAGGTAAGAAAAGAAAATTCATATCTGGATCATGTCCTACATGTTTAGCTTTACGAAATAACTAATTTGGAAATAAATTAACATTTAGAGATGTTAATTTATCACGTTTAACTAACCACTGTTATAAAATAAATATATTATGTTTATAATGTTATATTTATTGTATAATTATACATTAATTAATCATAATAATATTAATAATTATTACACATAAGTGTACATAATAATTATACATATTTCTGTGATGTATATTATTTAATGTTATGTATATAATGTTTATAATATTACGTTATAAATATACAATTGTTATCGTCTTTTAATTATTAATATCACTGTTTTCCCGTTTTGTCGAGAAAAGTGTTATTATTATTGTAACTAATGAACGAAAAAATGTCAAGATAGTACTAGTAGACTAGTCAACAGTATATCTATAATTTTTCAAGTCCGAAAATAGAAAAGTACTGCAACTACATTAATGCATAATAATATTTATCATAAGAAAATAATTATTCGAGAATTGTTGGTAATAAACGTGTTAAATTATTGTTACGAAAAATGAAGTACTAAAATAGCAATCAGCTTGGCTTAAGGGGTTACAAACCGCAATTTTACAATTCTGGAAATATTTGTTGCAGCTTAGCTATATTGGCACAGACTGTCAATTAGTGCTGGTTTCGAGTTTTATCATCCGACTTTTAACGATGTGGACTTTTACTTTAACCAATATTTAACCAACCAAAAAAATAAACGGATATCAAAAATGGAAGGAAAAAATCAAAATAAAAATGATCGTTTCATGTATTTTTATTATTCGTTTATTATTGTTTTTCTCGTCATTAAGAGGTTGAGTTAAGGACTTTCGAAAAATTATTCTTCTCAGTGACTAAATTAATAGCGTCGAAATATTCAAAGCCTCGAAGACAATATTATTTCATCTTGTTTTTACTGATGACGAAATGCATAAGCTAGAGGTTCATTGTATTCGAGTCATTTACGCGGTAACTTTATGACCGGAATTAAAACTGCCGAAGGCTATTTGCTGTCAGTAAAGGGAGAGAGTGAAGGAGGGAGAAACGTTGGGACCAGGGAAAGTACAGATCTACTGAAAAAGTACATGTGTAGGAGAAAATAAAGAGTAATATTCCCAATTATCCGAATAGTTCGAGTAAGAGAAGTCGTTTGAGCTGATACCTGGTTTCCCGCTGCTTTCTCCGACGCCCTCTAACGGCGAAGTGCACTTTGGTCTAAGCGCAACTAAAATCACAACGAATGAGGCTAGGCCGTGCGGAGACTTCGATTGCAAGGACAACTCCGAGACGATTCGTAGTCACGTCGTGAGATTTGTGAAAGCTTACCAATTGCATGATCCAATCTGTCGATCGTTGTGCAAAAGAAAGAAAAAGAGTGATGGAAATAGGGAATTAAAAATGCCAACCAAAACGCGTGAAAAAAGCAAATTTCTCGTTTTCTTTTTTTAAGCTTGCCTCATAAATTTATCATGAACTAGTGGAAAAAAAAACATTCTGTCAAAATCGGCGAGTGCAACCATACTCGTATTCCGGCATAGTCATTAATTCCGCGAACTTTCGAATCTCTCGTAAATCCAAAACTCTCGTCCACCAGCCAATGATTAATACGTATTTGGATGAATAAAAAAACGCAAAAGGTATACATCCGTTTCTCTTGAAACGATTAAATGTCAAAAAGTTGTTTATAAGATTTGAGTTTGTGAGATAATAATTCTAAAAATTCCCTAATATTCTTTAGCCCTACTCGAATATGGTCCCTTAAATCTTTTTAATTAGCTTCTTTACATCCATTTCTCAAAATGTTGTTACTTTTCTTGTATGTTCCGAAATTGACATCCATCTCAATCTACGGATCGTTGAAAAAAGGCACTGGATTTCCAAACCCAGGCGAGAGTAGCCAAGAACTTCTAACTCGGGCTGCTATGCTGGCCGCTGCAACGTCAACCGTGACTCTCTTCCAATCGACCTCGAAACTACTCGGTTATTACAGACACTGCAGGACGTGATTCGCGGTCAAACGAGATGGATGGAGGAATGCACGCGTATACAGACACAAATGTAGGCGTACGTGATTTTAAGGAGGTACTATATGACGGTGGTGTTCTCTCGTTAAGATCGTTTGATCGTATTTTTGATTGAAAATACAATTTTTGCAAATACAAATTTGAAAAAAGAATTGAAAAAAAAAACAATTGAAAAAATAATTGCATTAAAATTAATTAGAATGAAATCGAAAATGAGAATGAAAAAATAAAATCTTAAAACTGTTTTTGCAACGATATAAAATGCGCCATTCGAGCATCAAATCCTTTTTAGAGCCTCTTGCATCTTTGAACCTTAAATTTCATTACACCCCTTCAATCAATGATCCTACTCGCGAAAAAAAGTCTCGAATCCCAATTTCTCCACGATTTTACATTTTTGGTCATCGTACGTGATTTAGATTAAGATCGTTCAATCGTATTTTTAATTGAAAATACAATTTTTGAAAATACAAATTTGCAAAAATAATTATATTAAAATTAATTAGAATCAAATAAAAAATAAGAATAAAAAGACAATCTTTAAACTGTTTTTGCAATGATAGAAAATAAGGCATTCGAGCATAATATCCTTTTGAAAACCTCTTACACCTTTAAACCTTAGATTTCATTACATCCCTTCACTCAATGATCGTACTCGCGAAAAAAAGTCGCGAATCCCAATTTTTCCATGATATCACATTTTTTATTGTCATCTCCCAATTCGATACTCATTGGAATCGCATTGCACAAATAATACACGTATCTTTAGATATGCAGCTGGTTTCGTAAGTAGTTCGAAAGATTATACGTTCTCCGAGGCGTTTACTGTTACCGGTGCGTACTTGAATGCATTTTTCTATGTACGTGTACAAATATACATACGGTTGTATACGGTTGTATCATGTATGGCGTATAGTTGATAAAGTAATAATGCCAAGGCTTCTCGAGTTACACGTAGACTTCGCTGTGGCTTGCGAGATAACGGAATCTATGAAAGCGTATAAAGTCTCGATGTTGTAACAGTATACTGCGGGACATACCCCGTATACCGGATCCATCAATCTGTTCGAATGGACGGTGCGTGCTCGTTCCTGGATGCGTGTCATCCATCGGTTGAGATCATATTGTTTCGTCATACAGTGATTCATAACGTTGAACGAAGATACGAGAGGGCATCGAGTCTACTTTTTACGACACGATTATATCGCGTTCCGTAATAGAAGTTCTTTGGATGCACGGTAATTGACGGTGTGGGGGGGGGGGGGGGGTTGGAAATTTTAGGCTGATTCCGAAAATCATAGGTTTCGTGCTGGACTTAAGGTATTACTGGAAAAATCAGCAGGCACAAAAATTAGTTCGCTGTTAATTCTTATATAATATCAGAATATATATAAAAAATTAATTCCTTATACTTATTACTTTATAATATTGATAATATTATAATTCTATATTATAAATTATTATCCAAAATAATTCATATGTTTTTTGGAATAATATTCATTCCAATAATTTGGCGATGAAAATCGTACGATTTTCGAATAATTAACAATAATTTGTATTTAGGGGATAAACGTCGAAACGTACGAGAAACAAATAAAGAGTAACATTTTCTTAGCTCGTACAAATTAAAAGTATCACTGGATATATCTTTATTTATATTTATTTGGATTCGAAATATATCTTTTAGAAATTTTTTATAAATTTTGAAGGAAGAATCTCTGAATTGTTCATATTTTCTATTGGCAATTTAAAAACACTTCGGCTCTCGTGTAATATTTTATAAATATTCCAAAATGCCCATTTAATTTTACAATATTAGTCAATGTCTCGAAAATAAGAATGAAAAGCATTTTTTAATTTCTTTCGTTTCGGGATTTCGTTGTCTTTGAAAAAGTGCTGGCGAGAATGTCATATTTTTTGTTTTGTTTTTTTACGAAATTTCATATCGTATTTTCTAAAAAATTGATAAATTAATATCGAAGGTACAGGGGAGATCGATCAATCGATTACATTTAAAGATGCAATTTCAAACTACCATTAGCATGTGCCTCCACGTTTGTGGGCCAATCGCGAACGTAAGAGGTCAAAAGCCTCAGGTAAAGCAACACGAGCGAGAGAGATAAGTGTTTCATAGCTACTTCATAATACGGACGAGAGCTTCGAGAGCTCACCGTTGTGTGTCCAATAGTTTGAACTTGGCTTGTGACATAATTTCAGTCTCCTTCCTCTCGTTGCTGAGTTTGTGGGTCACTAGGTCTCCCTCTCTCCTTTTTCCTCTCCCACCTTCTCTCGTTCGTCTCGTCGTCGTCATCGTCTCGGTTGTTGCCCGTCCCGCTGTGTCTCGTCATCGGGTGGGAGTCGGAAATTTGATTAATCAATTTTCAAAAGGAGCAAAAATTAAATTGTTTACGAATCTTCCGATGCAGAAGAATCAACATATCAAAAGCCTGTAAAACAGCCTATGAAAATTGTGAATACAAAGTCCTTGAAATTCATTCGTAGCGAAAATAAACATAAGATTCAATAAAATGAGAATTCTGATAAGAAAGGAAGCGTCAAATAATCTAACTGTAAATTTCACGAGGTTTTACAATTTATAATTCATCAAAGCTAAGAGCCAAAAGTCGATAGGTTAAAAACAGTGATAGGCCAAAAGTACGATCAGGCTAGCTAAATCTAATGGTCGAGAAATACATTACTTGCGCTTTAGAATTATCCTGACAGATGACGCTGGCGGTGATTCGGATGGAATGCAGAATCATCACGGTTGCACGTTTAAAATTTGTTTTCTCGATATATGACGTTTTATTATTAATAATATAAGATATTACGTATTAATGATATTATATTCTCTCTTTTTCTATTTCGGAGATACAAATTTTATCGATCATGCAAATCTGTATTCTACTGAATGAGCTCTAAAATAAAGAATAATTTGGCAAAATATTAAAGAATTAAATTTCAAATAACGTAATCTTCGTTATTTTGGTTTCATAATTCAGTGATTTCGAAAATGGCCATTCGAAGTTTCAACGGCCACCATAGCTACGAGTCAAAACGTAGATATCCTCACTATCCCAGTCGATGACCGTTTTCGTTTTCTTTTTCTCCCAAACTTCGTAGTTAACCTCATTTTTTGTTCGTAGAAAAAAATTGGATCAGCCAATTCAATCGTCCAAATTGGGATGTCGTTTTTCTCCCAGGACTGGAAAATCCAATAAATCCAAAGGGGCCGAAAAATCTTCGAGATCCACCACAAAATAACATCCACGTTGTCCAATTTTAAAGTAACCTTCTAATGGCTGACGGTAGTTTGAAAATCAGGGTCCCTAGCGGGTTAACTTGCGAACCGTGCCGAGAAAGACTCTTCGGAGGAAAGGAGACTTCGACGTTGATGGTGGTGGCGACTACGACGGCGGTCGGACGCAGCCGAGGGTAATGTAGGTCAGTAAACGTTCGCCTGTTCCTCTTTGCGCAGTTACCTCGTCGTGGACACACCACTTTCTCCGAGCTCAAGTGCCGCGGGACTGTTCGAAAAACAGGCTTTTGCCTTGGCCGTGTACTATCTTCACTTACCGTGGACTCATACTTGAAGACCATGCGAACGAACGGGGTGAGAGAATTCTGTCCCGCTTTTGAAACGTCCGTTGCTTTGCTACTTTGTTTTTATCGTTCCGTCTAGTATATCGTTTAACAGTCTTTGAATTATACGGAGAATGATAATCTGTATTATTTTCGATATAATTGATTTTGAGAACGGAGTGAATGATAAAAATAAATAAATTTTCTTAAAATTCATATCGTTACGATTTTCAAGTAGACGAAAGAAAGAATTTTTGAAATACTGTTGGTAATTTGGAATAGCAGGATTTTATAGAAACGAGTAACGATTTTATAGCTGTGGAATGTGAAAAAAGTCGTCACCCGCCGATGTGTCAGATATCAAGTTGTAAAGCATTTTTTTTTTTGAAAACTTTATACGTGTTTAATCCGTTCGAATCAATAAATTTTCTTATGATTGTTTTGTTTAGCATTATGCGCATTGCAAAATAAATCGTAAACTTTGGCGAATAAATTATCTTGTCGCTAATTTGAAATATCTTGTAAATTTCCTAGATATTTTCCTTAATGGTAAGTATGGTGAACATAGGAGGGAAGAATGTTTGGGATTTTTATTTTAATCAATTTTTTCTATCGACAAAACTCATTAGAGACTCATTAAAGATTTTTAGTGGCGTTTAGTGACTTGCAAATTAATTTAATATGTTCAATGCTTTAATTTTTATTTTTTTATTTATTTGATTAATTTATATGATTTATTTGATTTACTAATAAATCAAAGTTCAAAGTTTGATTTATTTACATTTTGTACAAACTCGGAGGAGTAATACAAAATAGTATTTCAAATCGTCTTTGTTTCTTCCATAAATTCTTACAATAGAATCCTTTCACGTCTCAACAGCATTACCTTAATCTATTCGAAATCCCAAATTTTTGCGGTTTTTGCATTACAACGTCTATTCTTTAAAGGTCCTGTATTAATCTAGCGGGTGTCCGGAAAATGAATAACAAACTATTGAGAACTTAGGCTACTGGGGATGTTTTGAAAACCTGTTTGTTGCCTGTAGCAACTAAAATTGAAGTAAACAATCCAATAAGCAGTTTGACGTTTCCAAGCAATGATCAATTTGAACTCGTTTTTCTTGAATCTATATTTTTCAAAATACTGTAAAAGATTTATCGATATCCCTCGTCCAATGTTTTTCGTCTTAAGAATGTCGTTTTATTATTATTTATTAACAGTTATTAGTTATTATTTTCCTTCTGAAGATTGCTTTATTATTAGTTATCACCAATAACTACCTAAGTACTTGTTCATCGAAAAATCGAGAAATGAAAAATGCTTCTTTTTTAATTTATTTAAGAACGTGTGTTCATTTATTATTAAATTAGTTATTCCTAAGGATGAACGTGTACTATGTAGATTTGTAAACCTATAATTTTCCGATTTTTGACCAACTTTTTACCCTAATTTTTGTTCAATAATACCTTACAAAATCACGATCGCTTCAGACGTGTATTTCCAGCAAGGTACGAATAGGAAAAGGAGAACCAAGTGAAGGAGAACCGAGATGGGGAGAATATGAATGGCGCTTTTCACGACGTTGTTTGTCAATTACTGCAATACGGGCGTGCAGTAAAATGTAAATGATTACTCTCGAGACACCCAGTATACATTTAGGTTGATACAGTGACGGTATAACGGGACACCCGATTGCGAGGCTCGAACGGTATCTCTATATCGTAATACCATTTAACGTATTAATATTGGTCGAATACGATACCTCGGGAGGCTGTGGGAGCGAGATGAATTCAAGTCGAAACACTACTACCCGACGATGGAAATCAAGGTCAAAACTGTGACGGGGGGGATATGCCTGGAAGAGACGGCGAAACGTGGAGGAAGATACTTCGGAGCTGATGATATTCGATACACGAGCGTTGTTAATTAAGGGCTTAGGCTACTGTAACGTCTCCAAAATTAGAGTTATTTATACAAATTTATTTCGATCGAGGAAGATGATGATGATGATGATGGCTTTTATTATGCCTTAGTAGTACTTCCAGGAAAGTGTATAACATGATATCGAATAAGAAAACAAAAAAATTAAACAATCGATAGAAAGCAAGGAAAGTACAAATAAAATAAAGATCAAATTTCTATAAACATAATTATAACCTTAGAAATAAATAGAAAATATATATTTCAGATGAAAATAATAAAAAATAAGAAGAGAAAAAAGATACAACACGTGAAAAATGTTAGACATTAAGACTTAAGAAACAAAAGTACATCGGATAGCAATGGAAATAATATTAAACTTACAAATTTTAGTAATGCGAAAAATCAAACTAAAAGAAAAAATCAAAGAACTAAGCAAGCCGAAATTGAGTCATAATCAGATTAGAGAAAAAGAGAGAGAGAGAGAGAGAGAGAGAGGAGGATAGAGATTTTACTTGTTAATTTACAGCTTTGTGCCTTGAGTTGTTTCACATGAACGTTACACGATATTATGGAGTGTCCGGATGACGATGTGGAGTAGAGCTCGGTACCTTCCCGTCCCCATCCTACATAACTCTGCGTCAACTTTCTTCCTCTTCCATCATTATCCGCGTTCTATGCTTCGATCTTTTTTGCTCCAAGAGTTTATTCCGGCGAGAAGTGTGACAGCGAAGTCATCGAAGCGTTTCGATGCTCGCAAACGCGTATACTTGTCGCGGTCTTCGTTCTCCCTGCATCTCCCTTCTATCCTCACTACCACCTCTTCATCTAACTCTGAGATGATATCCGAGGCTGCTATGCCTGGATTTGTCCGTGTATTCGCTATGTGCCGCGCGTCTCGGGAGAGAAAATCTAACGGTACAACAACGGCTACGAACTACGACGAGTACGAGGCTCGCCTACATCGGAGTCAGCTAGGAGCTCGCCACCACTCGAGAACATCCGTGATATTACGTCCTCGAGAACTCACGACGCGGCTGTTTTGTAACACATACCCCGTTTCATAACTGAAACGTCTAGCGGTTTGCCGTGACGAAGAAGTTGGAGATAATAGTGAAGATAATAGTATATATATATATATATATATATATGTATGTTTGCGCGCGTGCGTGCCTCTATGTACGTAGGTACGTATGTATATCAGCTTTTATAAATTATCATTAAATAGTGATCACGCACTTCCTAGATAATAACATTTTTCGTAGCACGGAAGCAAAAGTAAAGTGACAACATAAAGGGAAAGGTAGGACTAATGACTGGGAGACTTTTTTGCGAGAGGGTCTGAGCTAATTTAGCGGTAATTGGTGTTTCCCTTGTGAATATTGAAAATTCTGATTTCAGTTGTAACCAGATGAACATTAATTGACGAGAATTTTGTATATATTGATTTAAAAAAAATAATGAATAATTATTTTAATAATGATTAATCGAATTGCTGAAGCCACTTCTTCAGCAATTCGATTACCACTAAACTCGGACTCAGTAGACCGGAACAATATGACCGGTAAATGCTCGAGGTAAATGCTGCAACAAACACATCGATTACCACTGGGTGGACACCGCGAAAATTCCACAATCGCTATTTACGTCAAAGCGTGGTAGTAGTGAGACGAAAAATAGAAAAGGGCGGAGCAAATCTTCCGGAATAATTCTTCTTCAATATCGCACCGGCCTAGTCGATACGCTACCGTCGCTATGGATTTAACGTTGAAGCGCGGTTTTCCGAGCGGCATGAGTTGCTTAATGCATGCTCATTGCTCTATACGCTGTCTCATCGAAAGACGTTCGAGTACACGAATGATCGGTTTATGGCTGACTGTGTCAAACGCCTTGCAGTAGCCTATTCAGACAACTGGGAGGTGACGCTTATGCTTGACCGTAGCCTACAATAACCGTATGCCACTTTCCAGTCCCCTTTTGGATCCCCTTTTTTCGTATATCCCCTGATAGCCAGGCTCAATATCGCGCAGGACCCACTCGTACAAAATCCTTGTAAAGCTTTTGCAGAGTGCACTCAGATACGTTATTGAGCGATATAGTTCTCCTGACGAGACGGATCCCTCTTTTTGACGATTAATACTGTCCTCCATACTGGGATTGGCACCGGCCCATTGATAAACGACAAGAAAATGGGAGCTAGATGGATATGTTTGCCACCAAAAAATGTTGATCCTACCAGGCCTGGGAGCGGCGTGGTATTTCATACCGCGTAGCGCCGTTTTCACCTCTGGCAAATTGGCTTCCAGTCACCAACGTAACTGGGAGCCAATCGCCATGCTGATTCCGACATGACCGAGAAAACACGGCAAATCGCCTCAGAGCTGTATCGCCCTCATTAAAATGACTTTCCCTCTTGTACAGTTCTCCCCAAAAACTCTCAACAGCTTCCAAGTTCCGCATCTTTTCGACGAATTGCTTTTCGGTTTTTCAGTGTAAGCGCACATCACGCAGTGATTTTCTCCTTCCTTGTTCCACAGTCCTCTGTGAAATCGACTCTCCAATGAGGAGCTTCCGACTGCCGGAAGATCCAGCCTGCGGAATGCATTGAAGAACGCCTGCCGGATAGCCGTAGTGGCTAAATTTCAAGTTCATAGCTTTGACGACGCAGGCGGGCGGTTTGGTTTCGCAGATGTTGTCACAAAAGTGTGCAAGCTCTGGGTCCACAGAGCCTGCTCCACTTGCTATGTAGCCGAGCCTCACAGGCATGCAATCCCTCCAGCAGCTGGTAAGGTCATTCTTGAGTTCCTCCGTTTACTCAAGACGCTGATTTCATATCAGGGTCATAGCCGTGGATGCAATGTGACTGCGCCTACCAACTGATCCTTGTTTTACATCGGAGAAAAATCATTCTTGAGCGGCTTGCCTATAAGTCTATTAGGAAGTATACGACGTGGAGGATGGTTGACCTAGCATTGCAGGTTAACCTGGCTATTACAGAAGTTGCGTTTCCAACGCCTGGGCAATGGGAACGCCAACTTCCTTATGTCACATTTAATTATTATTAGTCTCATTGAATGATTGTTATTTGTATTATTTATTTGAATTAGATAACGATCATTATCATTATCTTAGTTACTGCTGTTATTGTTAATGTTATTACTATTAATATTGTTATTACTATTTTTATTAATAACCAT
Organism: Ophioninae sp. A BG-2022a; assembly: GCA_030523105.1. Taxonomy (NCBI): domain Eukaryota; kingdom Metazoa; phylum Arthropoda; class Insecta; order Hymenoptera; family Ichneumonidae; species Ophioninae sp. A BG-2022a. The sequence continues at coordinate 52,508 of JAPYZI010000191.1, read as the reverse complement.
CGTTCTTTGTTATTATTGTATCTAGTACTTGTTGCATTATTATTACTCGCCGTTGATGATAAATCGCCAAGACGCGTATATAGATGTTGAAAAATGATTGATAGGGTAAATCCGCATGTAATTCAAGTTAATTGAATACCTACATTATATTCGGTCGATTTAAAAAAAACAACGAAATATTTAGAAAAATATATGTAATTGTCAAAAATAAATAAAAAATTTAGCGATATATTTATAATTATTAAAAATAAGCGAAATCTATAAAATCATTGATTAATTAATAACACGCGTATGCTGAGTAATGATTGGTCATCAACAAGTAATTAAAGTCAATTAGATAGGTATATTGAACACTTTCAGTCGATGTAAAAAATCAGTCAAATATTTAGCAAGATTTTGAAGCAATATCTCATTAAATTAGATTAATTTGAGTTGGAAATGTTTTTATGATACCAGATATTCACAAATTGAGATTATTTTTGGATGAATGCGCAACTTTACGCCTTTTTTTTTGTCTTCCGTGGGGGGCCGGCCCGAAAGATCGCGATTGCGTTCGTTGACATTGACACTGACATTGCCATTGACGAAATCACGGCGCCGAGTCTTTGCGGCCTCTCTCCATCTCTCTCGAAGTTTGACTTTGCTCAGCACGTGGTTGGGACTTCAGTCGAAAGCCAATTCTCTTCCTCGCTTCCAAGAGTTACGTGTTCCTCTTGCCTTTACATATATATGCTCCCCCCCCCTTTCATTACTGCCCCGCCTACTCATCTTGTAATATAAGTGTTACATGTGCACTTTCTTACCTGTTCGTGAGAAGGGGGAAACAAGAGAGAAGGAGCTTGCTATGAGAAAGTATCCTCTTCGTCGAGCTCAGAAGAGAACGCAATGAATAAAAGAGAGAGAGAGAGAGAGAGAAGAAATGGGAAATCAGGAAAGACGAAGATGCACTGAGGGGAAACAGGAACGCAAACGAGAACAAGAGATGCAATATTACCTGTCTCTTGTCGTGCCACTTTTTGACGTCAGAAATTTTTTCGTGCTATATCGTCACATTGAGCGCCCAAACCAGATGAAATTTTCTCTCTTCAAAGATCATATTTAATATATGAAACCCATAATGCGTGCGGGAAATTATCATCTTATGAGAATTGGAAGAAAATCCGAGCAATAAATAAATATTAATTAGTCCATAATTAAGACCAAACGCGACAAGGCTCTCGATTTATTTGAAACTTGTCCTGACGAATCGCTTGATCCTTGATGACACAAGATTTAGGTACATTCGCTTTGCAAGCAGAAACGTCTGGAGAAGCAGTTTTCCCATAATCGAACGTGTTAAAATCATATATTTATATGTTAATTTTTTATATTACGCGTAGTAAAAAGAAATCCATTATTTTCTGGGGTCAACCAATCACACAACTGTCGCAAAAGTTTGTTTGGTAAGAAATCTCATCTGACGCCATCTGGTGTAAACCGATCGGACTTATACAACGCGAGATACGTATATCTAAAACGATCTTTTGCAAAAATCATGGATTTCTTTTTACTTATCCTATATATGATATATGTTTATATATATTTGGTGAAAAATGCTCAAATAATTCGCGTTAATACTCGATGGTTAATTCTTGATAGAATAATGATTTATTCTATGATGAATTATGATTCTTCAAATCTTCAAGAACTTTGGCGATTTTTAAATATCTATGCACTGATTCTTTAAAGTTGCGTATAACTTTTTTGAACACCAGAATACAATTTACATACGATATACGTAAGACTTTTCAATTTTAAAGTGAGGAAAAAACAATATTGGCAAATGTTTTTTTATTCTCTGTGTGCGTCCAAGTTTTTGAGTGACTCAAATCGTTTCTCCAAAGTGACCTTACCGTTATCCATAAAAATATTTCAAAGCTATTGAATATTAAATGTTCGTTAGATCAGGCTCGTGAAAGAAAAAAATCATCGAATGTGGGATGTGGTAAAAGGGGATATAAAATACCTGTATAACGATACTATTATGCATACACACATACACGGACACACATAACGGCGTATCTACCATTGTTTCTGACGTAACGTGGGCGAAAGATCCAGCGACCGATGATCGAGCGAAAAACGAGTGAGCACACACGTTGCCCTAAAATTCCAATTCTTAAAGTCGTTACAAGCACGCAACTCGACCATTTGCTTTACCGTTATCCTAAATAAACTCACACGTGTAGCGTGCCCAATAGTCGTGGCTTTTCTTTCGATTGGCGGATACCCTTTGGCATCGAATGTTTTTCAACATTCCGAATCGACGACTTTCAACCCGTTGTTTATTGTTTTTATTTATTGTTCAAATACACTTTGCTTTTTTTTTGTATATCATTTAAATCTCAACTGCGAACGTTGGTGAACTCTGATGGAAGAAGAGTTCGTACACTAGGCTTTTTTACATTCAATTTTTTTACTCTCGATGATCGTGGTTCATTTGTGAACTCTAATGAGTTGAAATGCAAAAAAGAATAAGTGAAGTGATTTTTCAATAATTTTAACAATTGCCCGAACAATTATATAATACGGGAAATATTTTGATGTCACGAAAACTTTACGACGACGAAGAAAAATGATGATATTATAAAATGTATTTGTTCAAATTTGCCACTTAATTGTTAATTTCCCTGCTACAGTATTTCTTCCACAATTCAACAGTTTTTCCCATTTTATTTTTTTTAAAATCTCGGGTTAGGGAAACAACGAAAACGATGCGATTGTCACTGACGTTCAAGTCCAAGGGCCGAAGTGCAACATTTCTGGTACGTTCTACTTTTATTCATGATTTTGAATGCTACCCGAGTCCGTTTTATTCCACTCTTTTTTCACTATAGGATCATCAGTACACCTTCCATCGGACTACTTTACGTATGCCACCCCCTTCTCCCGGCCGCACACTTCATTCCGGCAAAAAAGAGAGCGCTCTCTCTCGCGGCCTCCACCAGTAAATATTTACAGTTAAAGTCTCTCGTTACATAATAATGTAAAGACGGGGAAAAGAAAAACGAGAACGTGACGGAGCAGTTCAGAGAGAGAGAGAAAGAGAGAGAGAGGGGGGGGCGATAGCGGGAATGACGGAAAGGAGGGGGGATTCTTATGTGTCTCGTCTTCTGGTTGAATCATGATAACGGATCGTTATGTGCCACCGGACTGATCTTACCGATTCGGCACGAGTTTCGAACGTGACTCCTCTTTACTCTTCCTCCATGAAAAGTACAGACACGCCGTTATTGTTTTTGTTACGATTACTGTTATCGCCGGATGGAACGAAGTATTTGCAAATACATCAGTTTTGTAATTGAAAAATATGATTTTCTTTATTATTCTTTCCTTATTATCACGAAATAAGAAACGCAACCCATCGCTTGCTGAGTATACGATAATTCTTCTTTTTCTGCTGATAAAAATACGCTTTTCGTGTGGCCACAAGATTTGTAAGCGATGCGGTCTTCATCTTCTTAATCGTGGCAAATTTGAGGTAAGGTAGGAAACCCGAACTTCGATTGACCGGAAGGCTCAAAATAAAAAATTTTTATATTTTGAAATTATAAATTTCGTAAAGCTTATGCCAGTAAAAGATTTACGAGACTTGTAGTTTTTGAATATTAAAATTCGGAAATAAAATAATTGGAATTGAAAATTCGTAATTTAAAAATTCAGAATGAAAAAATTCGGAGTTTTAAGCCTTTGGGTCAATCGAAGTTTGGGTTTCCTCCTCCACCCCTATTTATCCATTGCTAAATCATTTATCCTTTTGACTTTTTTTTTATTGGTTCATTAATCCTTTCCAATTATACTTCATTATAATTTTCAATGACTCATTTATCAAGAAACCTAATATCAATTCCATACTCTGTTATTCCAGTGAATTTGAAAGCTGTGAATAAAAAAAATATATCAGTGTTTTGAATCAACGTTTCATCGGTAACCAGGCACGAAACAATTTCCTTGACTCGTGTGATGTTCTTTTCCGGTTTACCAACGAGACGCGTTTTCCGTTGCCGCAAGAAGGACACGCTTGGGGCCCGAGTGTTTTCAGAGTTGATCATGCGCAGTCTTATCGATGCGATTTTTTTTCTTCCTCTATTGATCTTGCGGATGAGATCGCGCGGTAAATACTTCCGGGATCGCGAGTCATTTCCGGATATGTTGAGGTCTTTGGAGGGAAGGTTACCTCGAGAAAATCAATGCTCATTGACTTCCGATATCGCGATTCTTCTAATACGGGTATTTTTATTTTCATCTGTCACACAAGTCATAAATCGTTGTGAATTTTCTCTTTATCACTCGAGGCGACTCTTAACAGGTATATCACTTCTCGTCGCGTTATAGTTACGTATTTTACAACTCGCACGAACACACACACACACAGATGTAAAAGTATCCGCGGCGAGTTTTTTTACGACCTTGCGTACGTGCATTTATCATCATTGCGTTTTCTTTTGTCTCTCTCCCGTTCCTCACGGCTACTTTTTATCCTCGAACGAGCAAGCAGACATCTCTTTGAATGAGGAAGGACGTCGTGAAACTATAATCTATGAGCACGAATCAACGTGTTGAGACCAAAAAGGTTATTTCGAATCCGTCGAATCGATTCAACGTCGATTATCAGCGTCATGAGGGTCAAGTATGCGCACTTTGCAATTTCAAGGGTTGTCAGACTTGTAAAATAAAGGCTAGAATAAAAATAAGACCGTATTAGTTGGATAGAGCATTTATTCAAATAATGAGCAATTTAAGAAACTTAACGATTTACCCAAACAATTCAAATAACAGAAAACCTTATTTTTGGGCTATAGATGAGAATGTCCGAAACGCACATTTTTCACGCATTCATACATTTAGTGAAAGAACCATTTGTTTTTTACATTACATTTGTTTTTTAATTCCTACGTTTCTTACAATTACATTTGTTTTTTTTTATTTCTTACGAAATGTCTGGATTGAAAAACTGGCGAAATGATTTGACATGATAATAAAAATAAAATCGATAGTAATTTTCGAAACCAAGAAGATTTTTTTGTTGTATTTCTACGAAGCAAACTTTAATATAATTTTTATTCGATTCTAATTAATTAAATAAAAATTTAGCAATACTTAGATGTACGTCGCGATTTTTACTTTTTTTTTTGGTGAGGATGACGTGCTTTAAAAAGTTGGAATTGTCTTATGCCCCAATAATTAAAAGTACTGAAACATTTGCACAGATTCTTATTCAAAATTTGTATCCATAATCTAAGAAAATAACGAGTCAGATATTAACAAAAATAAAACCATATTCTTGATTAATTTCTTTGTATAATAATCTGTCATATTTTTGGAAAATTATGATTATGGGTTTGCAATACGGACCTTCTAAAATCTTACAGTCGTTAATATGCTAAAAAAACAATAATTTCAAAAAAATTAAGAAGCGTTTTTCACATTCGAAATAAAGATTCGCAATTAATTCAAAACGACAACTTAAACAGGCCATCTCGAGCAGTATAGTATAAGGAAAGTACATGTCATTTGAGAAAATTAGTGAAAACGTTATTTCGATAAATGTTTATTTTTTTCCGTATTGTTGAGACGTGCCAATTAATGTCCAGCTTTATCTCATACGGACGTGCAACTCGGGTATGAAACGTGCCTCATAATTATATATATCTCGTCTTGGTCAACGTATACAGGGATTGGCGTTTAGCTAAAATACACGCGTCCGCTGCCTTCTTCACAGAATACAAATGTGCGCACGTTGATCGCGTTACTTACACGCCAGCGTATAATTGCGCAATGCAGGAAGGCGAAAAAGAAAAAATGAAGGATGTAAAAAAAAAGAGAGAAGAAATGACACCCACGTGAAAAGAGCGATCATATGGAAATTTCAACCGTGAAATTCGTACAAGATTTTCTGGATTTATATTATCACTGATAGAAACAATCAATTCGTCATCCCGAAAATGAACATCGCTTTGTTTTTTTTTCTTTTTTTTTTTAAGAAACGACTTCAACTGTACATTCCGCGAAGTTTTTTTCCAAAAGAGATGTATGTAGGGTTAGATGGTTAGATGGCCATAAGGGAGAGATGGCCTATCGAAACAATTAATTGGACTGTTGGTTAGGTGACACTAGTTACCGTTAAGTTCACTTCGTGACGCGCGTGGGAGGAAGGGTACGTGCAAACGTTTATCGAAAAATAAAAATCAAAAAGTAAGTAGATTCCTTGTTATTTATTTGGATTTTTTAAAACAGCGTTTAAGAAAAACTATGGCCAACTACCCCATACTTACCCTATAGTGTTTCATCTTATATATTGAAATTCACCTTGTATATTGAATTATCCAATGATTGATAATTGATTCATCATTCAAATTGATGTTTCACTATTTCATGGATTGCCAAACACGGCGATGAAATATATTTATATAAAACAGCCTAATAAATTGTTAGATTTTAAATCTTCATGCGATAACATTTTTCGAATTTGGCACAATTTAGGTCGATTCGATTTGCTACGATTAACGTTTGCTGCTTTTCCACAATCGATCGTGCCGAATATATATATCCACAATTATTCATTTACACAGTAAAATATTCTGAAATAATTGTAAAATAATTCATTCTATAAAAATCTATAGTACCTGAAGTTTTGAATGATTTCGTTGATTTTCAAAATATTAATTCACTAGTGTTTTAATTTCTATACACCTGATGAATGTGCAAGGTCTACACGGTAACTAATCGTACGATAAATTCGTGTTTGTTAATCGCCATTTCTGATTCTGATTCCTGATCACCTGCGATTAATAAAATGATGACAAGACGTACAAAACGATAAATTTGACAAAGCTGCCTTTCTCGCTGCATCTCTTTCTTGTCTCCGCTTCCTTTTTCGTTACGTAGAACTTGCGAGGTAGGCACGAGTTGCAGAGGGGCCGATCGATAACGACTGGCGGTCAATGTATATAGGTGTATATTTATCGTCGCCCGAAGGCTAATGGACCGTAAGTGGAGCAGCTCAAGAGCGCAATGAAGTCTCTCTCTCTCTCAGGAGTCTAAGAGGGATATGTAACTCACACGAGGACCTTTACCGTGGGCGAAAAGATATCGTCGTTCTTGCAATGTCCCCGGCGTTCCTGATATACATACATCAACGATATCGCTGCATCGTAACATCCACCAGTTATTCATTGAATTAACCGCGACTGTTTCCGCCATTAAATAAAACACGAGTACATTGACAGATTCTCGAGCAGAGAGACAAGAAAGCTCAAACACGCGGGAGGTTTTCACGCTCTGAGCGATGAATATCCAGTCGTTCAACGGCTATCGGTATTTCAGCAGCAACTTCAAGAATTTCTGGTCAAGCGATAACGATCGTTTGGAAGGTGAGCTTTGGATCATCGATAATCTTTCAACAATACATCGATGTCATCAATGTATTGACACGAACGTCGTGTCAATAACTGGTCATCCGAAGTTGCACCAGCTGTTTGTTGAGAACATTTTGGTTGATAATTCGTTGGTTCAATAGTGATATGTAACATTGACCATCGGTTCAACGAGTTCGCTTGAGAACTCCAGGATCCCCAATAACGTGTCCGTCTCAAGGTCACTAGTGGTACGTCGAATAATGTACGTATAAAGATGTCTATATTCTAAATATCAGTCCTTAAAATTGGATGTCTTCGCAATAATTCTTTCGCACATACATAAAACGTATTCGAGCGAAACTGGAGTGAAAAATGGCACTAGAATAACCAAGCGCGAAGTAGTGCGTGTGGTATCGCTTCTCCCGTTTCTCTCGTTCACAATGGAGGTTTGTATCTCTTTCATCTGAATCTAGGGCATTCGGGCACACGAGGGGGCTTACCGTAGTCGTCGTAGGTGTCGTCGTCTACGTCGTCCTCCACGTCGAAGTTGATGATAACGACAACGATCGTGATAAATTTAACGATCATCATGTAGACACGTTACATAATGACTTATCGCAAACAATCCCTATCCCTCCAAACGCTCATCTATTTCCTTTACTCACCAATACTCCACAATCCTTATTTGTTCGTCTCTACGGCCAAATTGGTGGCCGAATCATTGTGCGTTATGACTTTTCGCTCTTCAGAGGTCGCAATGCGATATTTATGCCAGATATTATAGATACGCAGGTGAAGATCCAAAGCGAGAAAGAACAAGAAGAACCCGTGATGTGTTGCAACGAAAAGATGTAACGAAACACCCGAGAAAACGAAAGATTGCGAAATTCAGTATCCGGAGAGGGACGCAGTCCGCGTTTTACTAGCAATTTTATACTTTAAGCTCGATTTTCCAGAAACCCCTCAGGGACATTCCGAATTTAAGAGGGGCTGTCGAAGACATCTGTGAAGTCATTGATGCAATTTAGAATAACTCTTCGCGCACGAAGCAGAGATTTTGCTATTCGCCGAGCCGGCATTGGCTACACCATCACAAGCCTTCAGCGAATTCTCCGTGTGGCATCTATGCAGGATTCGACAGCGAAGCTAAAGTCATTGGTATCCCACGGAATCATACCGCGCTATTAAGCAAATCCAGTAGACCTGTGCTAAACTGCCATTCATTCAACCTGATACTTTAGCAATTTGTTTTGCACAATTGAGATTTCTCATTTCATCGAGAATATTCGGCCACACTGTATTCCATAAATTCTCGTATGGAGTATTGACAGGATATCCCTCGTAATGATAACATCCTTCAAGAGCTTATTTGAGGCTTCCCTTATAAGGGAAAGACCTAAGCTTTCCATCTCAAGGACGCTGCAATTAAGCTTTATGGCTTTTATCGTGATGACCCCTATTGCACTGATAACAATTAGGGCACATGCGACCAGATTTGGGCATTACTGGGACGGAATGGCATAAAAAGGTTCGACTAAATCATTTGTGGTATTTTAATGACTAAACTCAACTATTCAATAATTGATAGACTATTCAATTATTAAAAGCAGGATTTAAAAAAGGCGGGTGTATTTGAAACTTAATATCAATCAATTTGATATATATGATGTTAAAAAATGGCGGGGCTACATTTTTCATTTTTTTACATTTACTTATATTTATATATTTCTAAAATTTAAACGACGCTGTTGGATTGACAATCGGAGGGTGACTCGCGCGATCTGCCACTGAGCACCGATGTGAGGCTACCCGGAGGCCTAATAAAACTACGGAACTTCTATGTGGACCCGACGAAAGCCCTTATTCAATTTCCATTCAAGACTATCAAAAATAAATTCGTCACGATTATCACTTATATTCGAAGCTTATAAACCGCCAATTACTGCTCGGCTGTACCGTTCGTTCGAATCGACTCGGTCGAATCAGGTCTCTGTAAAACTAGCAAAATATATACTCCGTTATCTCGGAGTGAACATGTAAGAAGCACGCGCCTCGATCCTCTACCTCAGTCTCTTTCTCTTTGGACGTATGTACATACACGACTGGCGTAACTCGTACAGTCTCAGGATCACTCGTTTTATCGGTACAGGCATACCACGTGCGCTCCGACTCCCGCGAGATTTACGATTCTGCACCGCCAGACGCATAATTCGCGGCGGCGAAGAAAGAGGAAGGAAAAAAAAGCACACGTCGGTTGTACGCTTCGACGAATTCACCTTTCAATTTTCTTACATCGTCCTTATACGAGCTGGCCCCATAATTTTTGTTATTCCCTTGTTTTGTGTCATCAACGCCTCGATACGCAATTTTTTCGAATATTTATTAATATTTTTTCCTGTTGTAATAGAACGTGCTGATGTTCGCGGTGTTTGGAAGGTCCGCAACGACCCAACGTCACCTACTGGCGGCGCTGCAGGCATTAAAATGAATGCGGCGTGCCCCGGATACGCTCGATGGCGTTCCACATCTTACACCGTCGAGCTGTACAATCTGGAGCAAAGGTGAGAACCCCTTGCTCCACCTTCCCCCTCTAACGAGAGAAACAGCCAAACAGAGAGAAAGAAAGAGAGAACCGCCAACTCTAACTGTGATCGCGTAATTCAACCTGAAGAAGATGACTGAGATTAATTCCGTGCAGTAATGCGACCGGACATTACCGACTTTACGTAAGGGTCCAGGCTTTGCTTGCCTCGACCTATTTATGTAATCGGGCCCCATAGAACAGGCTAGACATATCACGAAATCTTTTCCTGGACGGAACATTGATATTTCGTAAATATGTGAAATCCTGTTGTTAAATAATTGCGTCACGAATGCTATTAATAATCGAATTTAATTATGACAAATGTGATATGATTATTTTTATTGTAATCGTGCGTTCCATTTTAACATATCATTTTATTCCATAAGAATTGATTTCTGACAATGATTTCACGAATAATAAATGATTATGGATTACGAAAATGATATGTTGATATGATTAAAAATATCAATATAAAGAAATATGGTATCGAAATGATAAATTCAATACACTTCCAATTTCATTCCCTTAAGGATTTCAAAAACGCTGAAATACCTAGAAAAAGAAACGGCCGAACAGGATCTAACTATAGATCCGTAAGATTGCGAACTTATTCCAGGGTGGAACGCCGACGAGAGTTCGTTATAACCTAGAACTGGCTGATCAAGGAGCAGTACTTTTCCTCCCCTCAAATTTCTGCACGCTTTCAAACATGTGGATTGTGGATGGACCTCGTAATGAAACCCAAAGAAACGTCGCGCGAGTTTAAGTTACCAATCAGGTCCATATGTCCAATGACACGCCGTGATCGTTTTCTCGCCTCATCACTTCGTTTGTTCTATTTCGACACGTATCCTTCAATGTTCCGTTGATGTTACTCGTATGATCATTCTCATAATAGCGTTACCAACAAAGGCAAACAGCCGCAACAGGTATTACAGTAAGTGATATCAAGTTTACGGTGATCATCCGCCAGTAAATAACCGTTAGGACACCCGCCGGCCACTCGACCGTGTGCTCAGTAGCACAATTCTCCTCAAACCGTGCATCTGTTTTTGTTTCCTCGCTCCCTCGTTCACGAGCCAGGAAGAACCCGATGAACACAAGTATATCATCATTGTCATCAGCGTTGGTAGTATCATTCTCTCCCCACCTCTTTTAACACCCCACCAGCTTGTTTCCTCAACTCCCCCGCTCTCCATCCATCCATCCCTCTCTCTCTCTCTCCCCCTACGCCGATATGGATTTGAACGATCCACCGAAGCCTCCCGTAGGTCGTAATGCGCAGGTAGGAACTCTTACACGATTTACCGTTGATGATGATCGAACCCATGAATTTATAAACGAAGTGAGTGGACTCGCTTCTGACGCGTAACGCTCGGTTTACTATGTGTGTTACGAGCGGTTTGCGCGCTGTCTCATCCGGGATTCCGAAACGGGACCTTAGGACAGCAAAATGCCCACGTATTCGGGTCTGACTTAACCTCTCCCCCTACGAACCTTCCACACCAGTTTTACGACCGCGGATCAAATACACGCTCCCTATCAGCCGGTATATATGGTACACCTGGAATTAATACTCGCCCGTTAAAACAGTTACTTCACGCAACGAGGTCCCCGAGAGCGATGAGAGCAGATAAAGAGAGGGATAGGATGTAGGATGGAAGGAAAAGAGTGAGCGCTCGCATGATCCAGTGTGTACGTGTGTTTTTGGGGCCTGTTACGTGGCCCCGTATAAGTGAGCATTTCGGAGCTAAAAGTCACAGAGGCACGTCACAGAGCATCCTCGAGAAAAATATATGCCTCCGGACCAGTAGAAGGGGGGACTCTTATTGTCGGACCTCGAAGAAAGTCCCGAAACGTTTCACGGGGTCCAACCGGGCAGAGTGCCGTTATTTCCTCGCGCGATGCGTTCACGGAATCCTCCGTACTAGCTTCAACCCGCAATGTGAATCACAATTCATTCGGTCCATCAATTCGTTCTTGAGTTACGTCGTCTATCGTTAAATGGTCTAGTTCATTTTCATATATGATCTATTCGAGATAAAGATTCGCGACTACGTAATGGTTCATTCGCCAGTCGCATGAAATAATATGTTGAGTTTATCGCTGGTAACCTATATTCGAAAGTGGCCATGAAAGAACACCATACTCGGAGACCTTTGGTGATTTGAAACTGCTATTTGGGAATAACCATGGGAGACATCTGGATTGATTCACTGGTTGGCCATTTTCCTTTAAGAATAATAATGGAAAAACATAAATCCTTAATTATTTACTGATTACTAAATTCCATTTGGGAATAGTCATGAAATACCATAACTTCTGGACTTATTCGTTACTTGGGGATCGCCATTCGGGAATTGTCACGGATCAACGTAATCCTTGGCTTGATTCGCTGCTTTTTTTAGGAATGACAATGAAACAACATTCCGTTTAGGAATATTCATTGAGTAACACTACACCTAAACTTAACCGAGTAAATATATTCTATCGCGTATGAATTCAGAGCTCAACTTTTCCTTCGAGGCGACAAGAATTGGAGCAATTTGGGTGAACGTTGCGTCTGGTTGATCTCGTCGTCGCCCGCTCGTGCACGTAACGGCCAACCACTTACCGTTACCAATGACGTCTTGATCCAAATCAGCATCGATCTTCGAATCCCTCTCTTCCCTTGCGCTCATAGACTATACCAGCTCGCAAACATTGATCTTCGAGTGTTCACTGCCGCGTCTCGGTCTGTTGCTTGATTCGGCCCACACAAGCACACCCGGGGCCCTATAAATTCTAACGATACACCGCTTTCTTTAACTTCCAGCTTTTCGCCGTTCCTCACCAGTACACTGAGTCCGCTCCCTCTACGTATATGCAATAAATACGTGGATACATTTACACATACGTGATGTATCTTCCTGATAAATAGAGGTTTGCCTGCCCGCGCTGTTATACTCGGTGGCAGACGTTCTTTTTCTTCCTCGGTCTTGAATTCCGTTAGTTCCGCGCAATCCCAGTCACTGTGTCTGTATTCTTGGATCTAACGTGTATGTGAGAAGGAGGGAGAGGGGTGGGGGGTGCGGTGGTCCGCGCTCGTTCAACAGTAACTGTCTCTTTCTTCCGATGATACAACAACCAAGAACAAAGTCGATTACCATACGTTAATGGACCCGGCTTACCTCTCTACCGCCGATCTATCGTTTTTGCTGTACCGTTAGATATCTCCATTATTTTATTACGCAATCGAATCGCGTTGTTGCCTGAGTTACACCGACACCACACTTAGACTAATACCTCGTTATACTTTTATCTAAGAAGTTACCGCCATTCTCATGCCATTGTCTTCTTGCGGTCGCCGTTCTTTTTTTTTTCGTTTTTTTTTTATTTTTGCACCTCTCTTTCTATCGCGTACATCATTATACCGTAATATTCCTTTCGCTGAGTATATGCACAAGTTTACGCCGCGAGATTATTTAACGGACCTACTCGAGAAATATGATGACCGCAGAGAGAACCGCACGCCGAGATTTTGTCGTGCAGGGTGGATCTCGAGGATAGGCTTCTTCAGAGGCCATCAAGGATACGTGCCGAAATTATGCTGCGTTGATGCTGAATTGGATGCATCGTTAACCTATTTCCCTTCAGCAATTTGTTATCTATTCACCGTTTTTAACATACTTGTGATTTTAAACAAGTTTTTAAACGCTTGTGTGTAACGTGGTTTTGCTTTCGGACTTGATGGCACGGAGTTCTGGTCATTGGAGTCCGTCATATGTTTTTTTGCAAACCGAAAGTAGTATATCCATTATGAGCTGTAAAAACACACCCACGAACTTACACACGCACATGCATGGACGTGATTTAATAATCATTGAAAAGCGATAATTAGATCCGTATATAAAGGCCAAGACTTGAGCTTCCAATTACTTCGAGGTTAGATCATTATTCATGACCGATCCTTTAAGTTTTAAATCTTTGCAAATTTCCAATTAACCGTCCGTCGGACGCTGATTTACCAAGCCTAGATATCACGTTTCAGTTCTTGATTGCTGGAATCGTTCAATTATCATTTTTCAGGTATCACATGTAGATCTATCATAAATGATATCTGCATTGATAAATTCTGATCAATGCGGATTGTTCAAAGCTACAAGTACAAATCCAATTTTGGCATTTGTTGATTTTCAAAGTTTTTTTTGTTATCAGCTTGACCGTATTCATTCGCTCAGAGGAATATTAAAAATGGAGGGCAAACTTTTTCTGACGCCCTCAATAAAATTGCAAACGATTACCTTACTTCGCAACAGTCTAAAATGGAACAAAATGAACTCGCTAAAGGGGAAGTGTACCGTTAAAAATAATTTCACAACACTTGCAGTCCTCTCATTCTTCCTTGCGAACATTATTAAACGTCTTTCAAGGGACAGAAATAAATAGCCAGACTTGTGGCAGAGAGAAAGAGAGTCGGAGGGATCGAGGGAGAGAAAGAAACGGAACGAGCCTGGGGAGAGGAAACGAGTGAGAACTATGAGATGCGCGGAGAGTTTTGTCGAGGGAAACGACAAAGAGGAACCAAAAAGTCGGAAAAAAGTGGTATACGGCTTATGTGACGAAGCAGGAGCATCACTTCATAAAGTGTAGGAACGAAAGGTTATACACGTTTACGTGCATGCGTGAATGTGTGAAGAGAAGAGATGCAACAGACGGACGGATAAATCACCCCTGTCTCTCGCGGTTTTCCCTTGCAGAGAGATTTTTAGATCTCTTCCGAACAAGCAGCATCTTGGAGACTTGTACGCGAGAAGAGGAACCAGACAAAAATCGTACAAAAATTCGTTTACCCTCCCGTGGACGCCCACGGCGAGACCTTTTGCTGCAATTTTACTGGTGCCTTGAAAAAAAGAAAAGGAAGATAGAAGCTTGTGTCGTCGCCTCGTTTGGTAAACGAAAAAAAAAAAACAGAGAAACGTGGATTTTTAACCCTCTTTGTTCATTGAGCCAACAACGCTGCACTAATGTCCTCCGTGGAAATCTGCATTGATAAAATAAACTGTGTTTACGAGGGGAAATCGTTGCGTTATCTTTATTTCAATGTTTTTCCAACCTACTTCATTTTTCTTGTTCCAGAGCATCAGTTATACTCCTCCGCAATAACTGTCGTTATTGTGAGCTGTTGATCATTTTCAGATATGTTGGTTGGAGCCAATACTCGGATGGATGACCGATAGGAAGCCGCCGAGAACGAGGCAGGAAGTGACGACATACGTCACTCTTTTTTTTATTGACACTTTTCAGGCAATTTGAAATTGAATTTATTTTCGGGAAAAAAAAATACATCAATGACGATTTACAAAAAAAAATCGTTCCCAAAGAAAATACACGATCTTGCAATCTCATAATCAGTCGATTATAAATTCGCGAATAAAGCTGTCGCGATGCAATTTTCGGTGGTAATGACAATCGTAAAAAATTGAAGGAAAACCTCCTTGGACTTTTATTTATGGATTGCATCTATTTCACGATGAATCGTGTGCACATATATAAATATACGATAGGGTACATATTGGACGAGACGCGGAGTGAAAGCCAACAACCTTGATTTAATAATAAAGGTTGCTGCAGCCCCTACGTTCGAGGCGTGTGGGCGAGAGTTCTTAAAAATAGAATCGCAAGCGACCGTTCCACGTTTTGTTCTAGCGTGAGTGCCCTGACTAAGTATACCAAAGCAAATATACGCTTATATATTCACATATATTTGAAGTGTGTAGTCCCTTCTTTATTGCTGCTTTTCGCTTCATCCCTCGAGTCATTGCACGCTCCTCGTGCACGCAAACTTTGAAGACACGATTGCGCTAATTTTGACGACGAACGCACGCAAGTGATTACGCTTTCAAGAGAAAACGAAGGAGAGATGAAGATAAAGGAAGGGGTGACAACAGATCGAGATAAACAACGAAAATTACATCAAACACAAGACGACAGAAACAAAATTATTCACAGACTCTTAAAACTCGTCTGATACCGCTAATTGATTATCGTCATGTGCGGATCAGAGTTGAACGAATTTGCAAACTCCCTCCAATCGTCAAATGTTCTTTCACTTGCCATTGTCCATTAACTTAATTGTTGGGTATCCTCAAGACGAGTGTCAATTTTCAGCGAAACATTTTTTTAAGAAGATATCATTCGTGGTACCAGTGCGCAGTAGGTAAATGTGCACATCCTCTTGATTACCAAATTATGGCGGTTGATGGATTTCTGTATCAAGTTGCAAGCGTTTCCGTGGAGATTTAATTGGATATTCAAAAACAATACGCTGCTTGGTCCTTTTTTTGTATTTTTTTTTAAACGAAAACGAACGTTCTTGAAATAAATATTCCTAGCACGGTAAAAAGTGTTACGGGGAAGGCCGATTTGAAATTGAGGTGAGTTGATTTTATGCATGTCAGAAATTCATAACAACTTAGTGATCAGTAAAAACTTTGTCGAGTACGAACGCTCCTGGCGTCTTTTAGCGGAAAGTTGAACAATTATTGAAATTTCGTTGTAAAAATAGCACGTGATATTCTTAAGAAATATAAATATCCATTTATGAAAAAAATACATCGATTTTTCCAAATTCGTAAATGGTCTTCTAGCCTTAATGATAAGAAATATGACGACGTTCTTTTATTAATACGAAATGCCAGAGGTAGCTCGTGGGAAACAAAACTTAAACTCCGTTATCGAAGTGATTCTGCATTAGACGCAACTCGTGTGAATGATTGTATAACGCTCACGTGTTTTCTCGGATCTCACGTGCCTTGTTTGTCCGCAGGGTATCCCACATGTATTGGGATAAGCCTGTTACGAAGACGATAGAGCTGCTGGAAGGGCTCACCAATGTAATGTGTTCGTAATGAGTCTAATTGTTTTTTTTTTTTTTTTTTTGTTAAAATTGGACCACTTGAGGGACAAACTGTGATAGTAAAAAATTATACATTTTCGTGAATTCTTTTAATACACTGCTTTGAATATTATATTTCAAGTATGCATTGCGTTTTCATGTTTCAGATCATCCAAAGGCTCGGAATCCTTGGCATCACAAACTATGTCAACGAACAACACGTCTAACGCTAACTGCAACAACGGTGCTTTCAGTCGATGGAATTATTTTAAAAAATCCCTAAATATACATATTTTTAAATAACAAAAAAAAATCGGATCCAATTGAAACATTAGTTTTTGCGACAAAATTTCCCTATCTGCATGTTTTTCTCGCCATCAGGTATCTTCCCTTAAAGGAGATTCAAGTAAACTTTAATTGTAAAAAATCAATAGTTCAAGCATAATATATAGCAGAGTGAACGCCTATCTTTCATTCAACAATTTAATTACATTAAATAAATGTTCAATTATACGAAGAAAAATCTACGATAAAGAAAATCATTTTAGAAAAAAAACAAAAAATAAAAATAAATGTTACATATAATTTCAAAATGAAGTAATTAATTAAATAATGAAAATTAAAAAATCATTCAAATTGAATAAAAGATGACAAATATGTTAACAGGTTAATTATATTTAATAAAATAATATAAATTGATCTTCGTCTAAATTAAATTTTAATCTCCAATTTAAACGAATTTTGCGATTGTCGATGTCTCTGTACAACGTGCTTATAAATAATAATACAATGCAATAAAAAAAATACCCAACAATAATGTGACGTTTTAATAAAATAACTAAACTATTGACGTAAAAAGAAACACAGAATCAATTTTTCATCGTTTCTGTCGAAGAATAGTAAAACTAGAAAATTATCAAAATGTAGCCGGCCCAATACTTTGTAAAAAGCCAAATGGCATGAAAGAGAGGTATAACGGTTCTAATTTTTGCCAGCGCGTGAATCTCTCTGAGGCGTGCGAACGTGACCATTAGACGTGAACCCGTCAGGACCGAAAAGCCCACGGATAGTCGGTATATATTGTAATACCGTAATTTCTGGTTACCTCTCGCTGCTTCGTGAATTTCTGAAAATACGCGTTTCTTTTTAGGCTACAGCTGCCATAAACAATTCACAGTAACGTTATGTACACACAAGTACATATACAGCCGTGTATCTGTATGTGCGTCGAAACACCATCGGACAAGGATGCAATGTCTCGAATCAACGAATCTATCATTCTAATCTCACGATCGAGGGTGCCGTTAGAATTTTCGGCCTCGGTTTAACCTACTTCAAGCAACACGTTCGGCCGAGAAATCAGTCGGTCGAAAAATGCGTAAGTTGAATTATCAGGCAATTCTAACGTTGATCATAATGAATAAGAAAATAGAACTTACGAATAAAATTGGTAATAAATAAATTACTAGTAATAAAAAGTATTAAAATTAACAATTAAAAATACTAAAAAATTAATTACTATTAAAAAACGATTTTTAATGAACCTTTTTTAAAATAATTTTATCTCACTTCGTTCATTCGAAGTGGATGTATTTTTTAGTGTACGTTCATGCCTTTGAGATTTTGATCTATTAATTTTATTAATTGTATTTATATTTCAATATATGTCGTTTGCTTTATTTTTTTAGCTGCACTCAGGTGCAATTAATGAGCCAAGTATGTTATCAAAAAAGCTTATCACACCACTCGGCTCAAACCAGATAAATGTTTACAAAATTTCAAGTAGTTTTTTTTCGAGTACTGGAAAATTGGGGTCTCACCGTTGTCTGCGTTTTATCCCGGATCGAAGCTAATGAATAAACGATTCGTGGTACGTAAAATTGAACCCGTATATACGATGACTTATTTATAATTAATGACTTGTTTATAAAATATAAAATGACTTATCTATAATTAATAGAGGCGCCAACCCAAACGCAGCCGCGCAAAATATATGCTACCACGATGTGCGTTGATCATAGTCCCAACAAGAGTTGCGACATTACAACGGAATAGGGAAGAGAAAGAGGGAGAAGGAGAGAAAAAGCGAGAGAGTGATTGGGAGTGAGAGAGAAAGAATAAAAAGAGTGACACGTGAGCATCATACGTAGTCGATACTGCAACACGTCGGTGCATTACACCACCCCCGGGTCGTGTTGCGCAATTCCAGCGTGTCAATCCGAAGCTGTTCGAGTTTACAGTAAACTGCGACAAATGTCACCCGGATATGCTGAATAGATCGAAATCCTCGAAGTGAAAACATAACATTTTTTTTTTGGTAAGGAACAAATGAAACAGAAAAAAATACGTAACGACTTCCGGTTTGCGGTTCGAGTGAACTCGACTCATCGATTGCGATAAATCACTTCAGAATCTATTCGTTCAAAATCCAGTCAAACTTAAAGCGGTTGAAAACAGTACAATTAAAAAATATATATTTCTTTTTCATTGAAGATATATCGTTCTTAATGAAACCATAATTTTTCCAATCCTTTTATATCTTTCCACAACTAAGTAAACCTGATATTTTTAACAAATCGAAAACTTAAATAAATGTACATTATTTTTTTAAGAAAATACAGTTGCCTGATACAAATATATCAATCAACTCCAACATATCATTATCGTTTGTACCCTTGTTTCTCAATTTTTGTATAAGCAACAAAAAAAAAAAACAAATGGCACTCAATGACAGCTACTTATTGCTAACTTCCCTCCTCCCCCCCCCCCGCCGACAAAACATTGAAATTCTTACGTCCACTTTTGGAACATGCTTCTGTCCAAACGCAAATTTACGATACTCGTATTATTCGCGCCGTAGGTAACACCGCGCAAAACAGTTTTATATAATAAGCTCATGCGACGATATCGGAATGCTTACGAGTCACCGGAGTTCGCGCGCAATGACGGGGCGTTGGCAGGAGATCACGCAGGTTGGGTTAGCCGTGGTTAGAGTGAGAAACCTGAAGCCGTCGACGGGAAGGGGAAGGAGGGAAGGAAGGGTGCTAGTGAGAGGGGGGATGGTTGGCGGGAGAGGATGGGGTGGATAAATCGCGTCGTCGCGATAGAGGGGGGAAAAGGCGCGAGGTGCGCGTCTCCGGGCTTGCATCACGCGGGGACGACCTTGTCGGTTGCAGCGGCCGTCGAACTCCAACGCATTTCAGGGTCAAAAAATACGTGACGCGACTATGCGACGGTCGCACGCTTTCGGCGGATGGCGCAGCCGTTCGCTCGGGCTTGCCGAATCAACTTCTAATCGCCATTCGGCCTCTCACTCTCTTTCTCTTCAATGATAGAGAGAGTGAGACAGATAGCTTTCGCTCCGTTCGAAATCGCAAAACCAAAAGCACACGATGCACGACGAATTCGACGCGATTCTATTTGCGCAGTCAGCTGCACTCATGATTCCACCAGGCTCAATTGGATTTTTCGATTTTTTTCTGATGGTGGGATTTTATAATAAAAATATGTAAATGACTAAGGGGTTTTCGTAAAAAAATGGGAATGTGATTATTAATCATTTTTTTGTAATAATTGTAATATGTATTTATTATCGAATTATTTTGATAGATTATTGGTAATGGATATCAACTGACCAGTTGGTCTAGTAGTTAGAACGCTTGCTAACGGATCGGGACGTTGCGAGTTCGAAATCCAGTTTTTCATACATTTTGTCGTGAAATGTTTTTCTACGACATTTAGCCGCGAGATAGGACTGTTTCAATGAGTGGGTGGCAAACTCCAGGCACCGGAGTTTGCCTGTATCAGTATAGGTTTGTTTATCTAATCTATCAATTTGATAAACAGATTAATAGACATTAATAATTATTTATAGATATACTAATATAACACTAAGAATGATTAGGTAATCGTAGATTTTTTAGCCTAGTGGAATACAAATTTCGAAACGCCTTCGTTAATAGTTAAAAAAATTATTTAAGATGGCACATGATCTTGCGAATGAAAAAGAAACAATAATTTTTTAACCTAACTTCGAAGTCCAAGATTCCAAATTAATGCAGCAATTAATAATTTTAGAGTCGTTGAAATATAATTTCGTAGTTTTTTTTGATCACTTCTGTTATCCAGTATTGTCCAATGAAATATTGCGAATAATTTTGTACCTGCGACGGTAGAAGTTGTTGGCAAAAATTGTTCATTTCAAAATACAAAAAAGAAAAACAAACCTGCTAGCCAAAATAGATGTGGGCAGGCTCGGTTGACGTCAGTATTACCAGCTCAGTATTGAATCGCCGATGCAGCATCTTCGCGCGTTTCCCAATCCAAACAACAATTTTTTTATTGTGGAATCATTAATTTTAGGCATCTCAAAAAGTTTCGGTAATATCCTGATGGTTACGTCCGTTAAATAAAAATATGAAGTTTGAATACGAAAAAAAAATATCATTTGCGGTTGATCAATTAAGAGTGTGAAAACGAAAAGGCACGATACATTGTCAGACGATACTTACATGTCGAAAAACCCTTTTTTCATCCATGTTAATAACAAAAGTGAGTGGTATCATTTTATGCGTTCCATTAATGCGAATCATTTTTTACTGCGCCCAACAAAACGAAGATAAATTCATTCAGCCGGAACGTTCCGTTATGCGATTTTCCTGGTAGCCGTTTTAGAATAGTTATTTTAAGAAAAGAACAACAGTTTGTTTGAAATATACAGAATCTTTGGGTTATAGTTCGTACATATTGCTTTTAGTCAACCTTTTATTAAATTTTTTTTTTTTCAAATCGAAACATTTCCAACTCAAAACGAATCTTTAGTTTTCGCTCTGTCGCTTTTCTAAAAAATATTATAAATTTGTTATTTAGTTTTGTTAATATCCGTTCCTGATTATTAACTTTTATTAACTTATTAATAAAGTTATTATTATATTATTATAAGTGGACTTTTGCGCTCAGAAAAACATCTGGCGATTTATTTTTATTATTGTGAAACTAAGTGGCCCTGATAGGGGTCATTGTTCATCATACTCCATAGCAGATGCTCAAAGCGACGCACGACGAAGAACTGCGTTTTTTTACTCTGTATGCAATAACTTTTACTACCTTATTGATACTGTCCACTATTATTCACTTATTAATGACTTTGCAGAGGTAATTACAAAATTGTATAATTTTAATATTTACATATTTCGCTTCACTTCTAAAAAAAAAAAACAACCACAAATAAGACAAAATGCAGCTGTCTAAAAAAATGTGTAGGATCCAATCGATTCCATATAAAATCGTTCGTGAAGTAAGTGTGCAGTTGAAAAATTCAAGAACTAACAAAAACTCCAGCTTTATATCTACCCTGGACAAAGAAATTCTGAAACTGGACCTAAAAAGGGTAATATTATTTTTTTCTAAGCGTGTGTCCAATCCTATTGGCAATAAGAGCTCCTGTGTCGTTTCTCATTTAATTAATTGTTACACGATTCTCGTATTTTACGGATGCAGTAAAAGCAGTCATATTGCGAATTGAAAAAAAAAGTGGACGTTAATCGCCAACGAAACGGCGAACCGATAAGTTGCACAACGATGACAAGGCAGGCTAAACTTGTTCAGCACTTTATCGCTCGAATGCTCCTCTCCCTCCATCTATGTTTTCGTCCGTCTCGTTTTTTTTTTCTTTTCGATCCTCCGCCCGTTTTTTCAATACTATTTTTTCAACCACCAATAAAACATTCGCTATGACGTCAAGACGTTTTTTCCATCTCTCAATTCACGTAACAATGGAATATTTTTGCGAACGATGGGATAACACGAAAATCATCGGTCCGAACTCTTCGGAAACGAATTCGCGGCTTATCAAGTGCATTCCCTCGTCTCCCGGAATTTGTAATAATAACGCGCATATGTGTTTATACGCGTTGGTGCAACTTTTTTTTTTTTTTAATTCCGTATCGAGATTAAGGATGTATAGCTGTGCGTTGCACAATCCAATGCAATCGGTTAGCAAATTTTTACCCCACTCTGGTCCCGTCGTATATTATTATTTTGCGACGCAATATTCGAATATATACTCACACGAGCCAATTCAGTGTTCCGCGCATTATTTGTTCACGCTCCATTTGTGTTATTTGTATCTTCGTTGCATTTACAATCCGAACCGTGCAAGTCCGGTATTTTCGTAAGATAAGCAGAAATTTAAACGATTAGGTTACTCCGATTACCAAAAAATTGAGAATAACATTCGAAAATTTTTCTTCCGGTCGAATTGAAATTTTGAAAGAAGTTTCTTTTAATATTCTAGGAGAATGTCCCCAACTGGATTTTTGGCAACTGATGGTAATTTTACCGATGTCGAATGCTGACATTTATTTCACTGCGCTTATATTACCAAAGTGGTAAATACAATTCATCGGCGTGTAGCCGTGATCTAGTAATGTTACGTTTCAAGCCGCCACGAGTTTGTTGTTTTGGCTAGTTGATGTCTAGACCTATAATACTTTCATCGTTTAGTAACGGAATACAAAAAGACATGGTCTAGACAACACGAAATGTCTTACAGCTGTATAATATTTGTTCCCTAAAACAACAGTTCAGTCATTTATTTGCATATTAATTAATAAACGTGTGTAACCATTTTCCTGAAAAAAAAAAAATATTAACAATTCAATATCATCAAAGTCAAACATCAACAATATTCAACACTGTAGTTCGTCTTTCCACAAGTAATCCCTTAATTCGTTTTCTCTCCAGGAAGAATAACTAAAAATTGTCGAAAAGTATTTTTTTTAAACTGGGAGATTTCGTACGCCATTGCAATGATTCAAATAGCAAAATTCTTTTGTGAAAATGTGTCCATTTAGAAAAATGTTGCAATTGCACGGTTCATACAAACCTTGGATAGAATCGTGAAATTCAATCGAGATGAAACATCACTCCATATCGGCTAATAAAAATTGTTGATAAAATAAAATTCTTCAAAACGATGGCGATGTATCAATCTATAAAACGTTTTTTGCTGTCTTTTTTCTCGCTCTCTACATCGCACACCCCTCCCTCTTCTCGCCCTTCCACGCCTCGACAAACACATCGTTAGTCGTTACGTTCGATGCAACGAGTAAACAATAATTATTGCGCAACGTGACGCAATCAGTGTTATCAGAAACGACCGCGACACCCGGAGGGTGGCGCCACAAGGAGACTAAAAAAAAGAGCATTTTGTATTGCATCGCTAGCGCGAGAAATGCGATTGGATAAAACGTTGAAAGTCATGCACACGCCTTGATTACGAATCTTCGGATATCACGTACACATATTTTATGGATATGCACACCCGCGACCATAAAGAACCAATAATCGAGATACTCGTCAATTTTAGCGACGAACGTACAGCGAAAAATACTTAACACTCCCGCTATCATATTTTCTGTAAGCATCGACAAGGGAACCTACGAGAATGATGAAGAGTTCAACGTTCGCTCCCGCGGCAGTGGAATCGATTGCGAGTATACTCCGTGTCACTTCCAATCCTACGCTCACTGATTCTCATAGTGTTTTCATTCTCAGCAAACAATTGTGGATTTACTTGCATATTTTTACTCACGAGAAAAGGAGTCAGGAAATTGAGATTGTTGAAAGCTTCGATTGATTTCACGTATCTACCTAGTTATTAATATTGTTTTATGAAATATAGTTCAAACTTTTCTTGATGTACTCACAAACAAAGATTCAGTCAAATTTCTCAATCCTCTTATTTATTTGTGAAAAATGATTTTAAACATATAGCCCGGATTTTACAATAAAGAGAGACAGAAAAAGAGGGAGGGGGCAGAGATAACGTGATGTAAAACCGTTAAATAGGAGAAACGAAGACATAGAAAAAGAAGGAAAAAAATATACTCAAATTACGGTTCATTACGCACTGATAACAAAACTCATTTAAAATATGAATTACCTCATTGAGACGCTGTATCCTCATTTATCGCTAAAGAGGTTTATCGTTCTTGCACTTGCGCAAACGTTCGAGGAAACTATTTTTTTTTCTTTCGACCACGCCATTGAGTAAATATAGATCGTGGATATTCGTCGGTATATTTTCGTCTCGTGGGACGACGTCACAAAACGATATTGTTCGAGGTGTTGCAGAAAAATCAATATCACACTTTTTTTTTCTTCGTCGAGTGACGTAGTAATTGTCCATGAACGGTGCGTTTCTTCGTTGATTGAGAAAAATATACTTGAAGTAACACAGGTGGGCGATAATAATAATTGGCGAAAAGGTAAAGCGTCGGCGTATCGCTAAAGTATTTCTTTTCGGTACGCGAGTATTGAAAAACAATCATTCAATTTTTCCACGCGATCGACGTCGATTTTTTTTTCAATTTTTTTTCGACCTCTGGCAGTTTAACAACGCTAAGAAAAATAAATGAAAAACCGTGATAATTCTTGAGTCACGAGCGATTCACTCATTCCTGCTTGTTTTCTACGAGAAAGAATAAATTAACGGATTTACCGTGGCAGTCTAACGTCATGGTGAAAAAAGAAAACGATGAAGGCCTTCTGGAATATACGTTAGTCAATTACAGTTAATCTCTTGTTATGCTATAGGTATACTTTGCATTTTCGTATCCATTTATCTATCTGCTTACCCATAAATACACACATATATAGTCTTGCTCAAAAGTATTCGGCTCCCTGTAAGTTTTTATTTAACTAAAGTGTTTTAATTCACTTTTAATGTGTTAGTAATTCGATTATGTACCGGTTATTTTTTTTATTATTACCATTGAGCCATCTTTGTTTCAAAGTAAGCCAAAATTAAATCCATCGAGCATAGGAATTTTGGGAAAACGGTCGAACAAAATGTTGCGTTATTAAGATGACAGAATAAACCTTTTTACTTCTTAGGCTAACTAAATTAGTTTGTGACGTCTTTTCGGTGATTCGTTCAATTGTGCCGGCAGAAAGTTAACAGGATACCTAATAGTTTTGAGGAAGCCTGTATATGTAAACATGTATCCTCAATTAGGAACTCGGTAATAAATTAAAAGCTTCAGCCGAGCATTAAATTACGTAAGTATAGTTTGCGCTGAATCATTAACATATTACTGGCACTTCTATTGCGTCTGTTATTACTGTTCAGCCATGTTCATACTGTTCGACTGTATTCTTACTGCTGATTACTTTGTTCCCTCGACAGTTTTTTCCATTTCTTTTTTTCATCACAAATTTTGTATATTCCCAATTTCAGGTAACATCGATCGGTACGATCGAGAAAATTCATGTGTGTGATCGCAAGTGGCCAATCATTCGTCGAAGCTCGCTTACCAGTATTGGCTCTCAATAGGTGAAATTGATGAAATAGTTTATGGTGATTAAGTTATTTTTAGAAATTCTTCGTTTTTCCTTCGGTAGCTCGAGGACGCAAAGTTTTTAAAGCATTATTACACATGTCTTAAAAATCGATGAAGAGCGTTGGATCCCTTCGCATCCATCAGCACTATAAATAAATCCTGGGGCAGGTGTGACGTACATTGGTCTCGAGGTTGCAACGGAGACTCGTGATATCCTAGGTTCCGTCCTTTTCTACCCTATTCCAACCAACGATTCTTCCTTCACTAATATCTTATCGATTTCCGTTTAACAATAGCCCACCCAATAATATTTAGCCTCTGAATGGCGTTTTTACACTCGGCGAACGTCGTTGCGATGTTCGGACGAAACGGCTGCAAAGAAACGACGAAAAATCAGTTACCAGAATTGTACGTAAAACGTTCTTCAAATTAGATATTACAAAAAATAATTGGATCTGGCGTACATCAATTTTCAAATATATTACGTCGTTGATCGTAATCTCGGTTTCATAAATCGTGTTCACTGGGCTGTTTGTTTGGGTTTAACCAGTATATCCAATATAATATAAACTAGTTACTATACTTATATAATATATACTAGTTAACCAAAACATTTTTAATTTATATAATTATATAATGATAATTGTGAATAATAAAATAATAACATATATTATATAAACATAATAATTAATTGATGTAAAAAAAAATATATAAAATTTCTTCGGACGTCAGGCTCCTAAGAAACTCATTAACTTCGACGAAACGTTCAAATTGGCAAGCGCAACAGCGTCGTCAATTCTCGTAGTCGTAAATTTCAAAGCAAAAAGTAGAGTCGCGGAGACTCAATTGATTTTCGATAAATATCACGTTTTCCGTCGGCTTACCGAATAAATGACGAAATACTTGAAAAACACGGCAAAAACAAAGAGCATTGCGGAATATGAACGATTACAGTCGAACCTACCTCACTGGGTGACTTGTTATTCCGAATACATCGAAGAAGCGTCACCCCCACTCCGCGGCAAAGTTCAACGAGGATGTTTTATTTTTGTTCGGCTCCGATACCGAAACTCGCACATAAGAAACAACAAAGTGGCCTCCGATCACGTGAACGACCAAAGAACGTCTGTATAAAATATACATACATATTTATTTATTAAGCAAATGTAACGTTAAGATGATATCGCGTCTCAAGGATAATACGATGTCATTCTCCTCCGTAATAACAACGGCGATGGGAGAATTATCGTGTAATAATACATTGGTGAGGAAAGATACAAAAAAAAAAAAAATTTTTTTTTTAAATAACACTGAATATCGAAAAAAAGCTCCGAGCGCATCGAAAAGAGGACAAAAACAAGTTGATTCGCGTAACGTCTGTATGTACGTAACATACGGACGTTCATTCTCACTGTCTCATTCTTCGTTCAATTCTTCATTTTTTAATGCGATAAAGACAACGCGCAAGAGAGAGAAAGAGAGGGAGAAAAAAAGATTGCTCTCTTACACTCGACCCCCTCGTGATCCAAATTAATCATCATAATTATTCTCCTTTCTTTGCCCTCACTTCGCTCAATTATTATTATCGCCTCAATTATTATTATTGTTAATACAGAGAATAATTAATAATCGAAGAGAGCTGGCGTCGCGTTGTTTGTTCTACATGAGTGGTACATACATTTGCACCATCGGGGGAGAGGACTTTGGCACGTATCGTCGTTGTATCGCGGGATCTCTCGATTCGCAGTGATGTAACCAGCTAATTTCGTAGGCCTGACCTAACTTAACAACCGCCAGACGAGACTTTTTTTCTCGTTTCTTCCTTCTTACGTATTTGTTTGTTATTTCATGCTGCTGAATGACACCTTGCGCCCCAGACGGCGGCAAATTTGTGTAACTCCCTTTCCTTGAGTACACGCGTATGAGTGTGTGTATATATATAAGTTTGTACACACGCATGTGTACACATATGTTTGCCTTGTACAAATAAAAAATTTCGCATTCGGTTGAGACCGCTTTGAGAGTTATTTTTCAATCTGCCATTTATTTTGGTCTGCTACCTTGTATAGTTCGATCCACTAGGAGTTCACTCCTCAAAGTTAAAGTTTTATTGTTATTCGTCCTCCAGGAACGGTACGATTTTTAAATAAAATGATTATAACTACTAAGTTATTTAGTAAAATTTTTTAAAATACTTCATTTGTTATTTTTTCGTTGAAAACTATAATATCTCAACTATGAAGAATTTTTAAAATATATATATTTTTAAAAAATTATATATAAATAGACTGGGAATTTTACCCCCAACCCTCCATTTCACGAATGATATTCCTCCGTGGGGCACCGTGTATAAAATAATAAAACATAAAATATGAAATATAAAATATAAAAATAAAAACCAAAATCTAAATCGAGGGAGGGAAAGCGGGGGAAAAAAGAAGATGGTAAGTCCAAAAGCAATCAAAAAGTGTACGAGAAAAGGACAATGAAACTTTGAAACCAGTCTTTAACGACGATAAATGCCACTTGAAGAAGCACACGGGTTTCATGTGAAAAGTGATTATTTTATTCCCTCTTCACCTCGATGACTTTTTCTATAGACCTGCATCGCGTAATTTCCAAGATTGGTATCGAAATCCGTCAGTGTGGTGGAATATTCTAGGAAAGTGATGTTTCATTCGTCTGATAGCAAAAACGATCATCGAAGAGCGATAGTCGTCAGTGTAATACTAGTATTAATAGCGAGTCTTGAATAAGTTATCTTGCATCATCGATTTATCGCAGTTGTCGCTGTCGTATCCGTTTCCCTTCAAAATACTTGATAATCATAATTTTAATACGACGTCGATGGAAAATTCGACTTCTGGTGACATCATGCTTCATCTGGATCACGGAATGAAAAAAACAGCTCATCTTACTTATTGATCCATTTAATGAATAACACCTTCTCTGGCACAGTGTAAAATCAATATTTCCTTTTAATATATCAAGAATTCATGTCTTACGAACGTTCGGTTTATCGAAGTCTCTTATATGAAAATTGTATTAGATCTTTGGTCAGACCCATCTAAAATGTGCTTCACTTTATTAGGATCGTTATTAGGCAGCCTCTCATGAGCTCTCAGCGGTCCGATATACTTCACTACTGAGGGCCATGAAAGATAGAATATTCCACCATGAAGATAACAAAAAAAATCGAATTGGATTGTTCATACATAAACGCTGGCATTACTCCATTTTAGAATAAAGGCAATAAGATCAGTAGACATGTAATGTTTTGAAGGATTTGTAAATGTTAAATATAATAACATTTTTAGATTTCCACGTTTTGACGCCATTGTTATCTATTATCGTGTAATCGAGTTCAGTAATTGAAATACCACAAAATCTTCAATCAAACCTGTTTATAGTGGTCCGTTTCTATAATGTCCAAACCTGATCCTGTTTTGACGATTAAAGAGCATATTTGGTCCCAAAAAGGACTTAGGGTAATTCCGGGGTCAATCGAAATAATTCATGGGAATGTTGGCTAGGTGGGACTAGTTATCGTTAAGCTCGCTTCGTGACGCGTGTGGGAGCAAAGATACGTGCAAATTTTTGTCGAAAGAAAAATCAAAAAGTAAGTAAAATCCTTATTATTTGTTTGGGTTTTTTTAAATAGCGTTTAAGAAAAACTATGGCTAACTAGCCTAGACTTATCCTATTTGAGGTATTATCTGAGGCTTTCCTTGTTAGGGAAACTCAAACGAGGCCTCATTTTGCCAGAAACGTCACAAATGTTAAAAGTTCTTATGTTTATAAGGGATGTTCGGTGATGTCAATTGGCGTTTATCTGTACCAAACGGTTCGATTGTTATAAACAAAAATTTACTCAGAGAGATAACTGTTTGACATGCCAATTGCATCATATAAAATCAATTTTTTTTGTCCAGACTGCAGGTGAAATCCGTTGAACATCAAAAACAGGTTTGTCCAGACGAATCTCATTAATACTGAAATAGTTTTGATTATCATACGCAGAGATCGAGATACGTCGTAGCGAGTATTCATCATTCAGGCATGACGAAATAATAATTCAATGCCGCAAATCGTTTTCAGAATGTTAAACGGGAAAATTCGTCGATAATGAATACAAAGCGAATATCTTCCGTTCACGTGCTGTACTAATATCCAACTTTTTATTAATTAATCAACGATCATTCCAAAGGTATAAAATACATGGTAACTCCGTTCTAAAAATTGAATGTTAATAGACGTTTCGAATATATTAAAAAATTGAGAAATTTGAGGTGGCTTCCGTTTCAAGGCTTTTATAATAATGTGGGTCATCGATGGATGAGTCGTTACATATCAAGTGGAATATTTTCGGTAACTATCCATTTTACATGCCCCGCGATGTGCAAGACGAAACGGTGAGTGCAATCGAATAATTTAAAGGCTGGCGATCGTTAACGATGTGCGATAAAATCATCGTGTATTCCGTGGAAGACTCGTTCCATCATTTATATCTATTTTTTCACTCATTTCTGGATCATCCAGTTCGGTCGTATCTAACCATTTGAGTATGAGAAATTCATGTTTTTAATTGACCTCTACCTCACGTTATTCGCTGTTAGCGGATTTTCCTTTCTCCACCAATCCATTTTCATCTTTCGCTATTTTAGATACCCCACCCAAACATTTATTCCCTTTTCTAATACCTACTAGAAACCCCCGTTGCGGACATCGCTGACTATGGCTAGACAGTCACCGCTCGCAGTCAGGTTGGATTAAATTCAGTAACCGCCAGATCTGTATCCCGACCGGGCAATTTAATATTTATAATATTAAGCTAAAGCTTTAGGAATATTAATTTCTCTATAAGTGATTAAATATTTATCAATATTCAACGATATTTAGTTAAGTCTTCATAAAAGCTGTTCTGATGCGAGGTTTTATATAACATCATTGAGGGAATGATCAAATATCAATCGATTCATTCTTCGATACCCTGATACACGTACACATGTTACGTAATTACGTGAACTCAACCACGAGTATATTCTCGCCGCGGGAGGCTAAGTAAATAAAGCGATAATAATTCTTGACATCGAGTTTTTCATTAAAATTTAATTATGCGTCAATATTTGTTTTATCTCTCTCTGTCTCTCTCGCGTCTTTCTTTCTCTGTCTTTCTCATTTTTCGAACATCAAAAATTAGAGTCCATCAAGTACTAAAGTAGCTTGCGTTGTCGAAAGTATGAAAAAAAAAAACGTAGCAATATAACAGTATAAAAATCAGTGACGATATAAAAATATAAAGTAATATTCAAAAATTGAATTAATAATATAACGATATAACAGTAAAAAAACATAAAAATATAAATAAACAAACCATTACGATATATCAAGTATTATAGGACTTTTGCCTACGCTGATGGCTGGGCGATCGGAGTGTGGCGAGGGCGATCACCGAAGTTAAGGGGAGCATTGGGAAAGACTGATATTTGGATCGGTGATCGCTTAGCCGTGCTGTGGTTGTCGCATCAATCAGTGAGCGGGAAGCCCATTTTTCTTGAAGCCTTGGTTAAACATACTTCAACCAAAAGTCTGTACTCCAAGGAATCGGAAGAATTAATACATGGTCGTCTTTACGGGTACCGGTTTTGCACAGTTTCCCCGTGCCCTTGACAAATGCGGTACAGTGCAGCGTAAGTAGGTTGTGGTCGCAATAGGGGTTAGGTATTGGTGGGGTATTGAACAGGTAAGAATATATGGTGGAACGGGGAGGAAAAATAGCGGGACTGGAATGAAATGTGGAGAAAATTTGAATAGGGAGAGAAAGAAAGGGAAAAGTCAATGCGCTAAAAACGCATACGAAAAATATATATATATATATATATATATATATAATGAAAAAGACAAATGTTCTATCTACAATAAACGAAGTAGCGCAACATTTATTTAATAATAGACTAAAAAAATTGTTAATCGTCTCGAATTCATTTTACTCATTGATAAATCGCGACAAAGTAAGTCAATAATAATCGCACTTCGCGAGGCTAAACAAAGAACGATAAATTTTCCATTAGTTTCGTCACACCGGATAAGCAGGTACTTACTTCTGTGCAACACCGTGTTGATAATGCATTATGACATATCTCGTTGAAACTGCTCACGCGCCAGTTGCATAATACGTCGAGACCTCGAAAACGAGTCGAGACTAATCGTTGGTGCAACGGGAGTGTTATACAATACCCCTCGCGTTTGTGCATATTGTTAATGTGTCACATCAACGAATGGAATGTATTATCCATCGAAAGAGTTTCAAAGAAGGCCGGGCACAGGGGAGGGGGAGAGGCGTGTCAAAAACGTCGCAAAATCTTCGGATCAAATTTTTCTTCACCCCATTGTTCTAGCTAACTTTTAATATTTTTTTATATGTCGGCGTAATAAAAATACAATTGAAATATCATGAAATTACCGCTGCTTTATTTCTTTTTTTATAACTCTGGTATTTATCCGTAAAATATTTTGGTTTTAGCCAATTTTATGTCTTCGCCTTCTTCTTCCAGACGACTTATTATTATTTTTTTTTAATCTTTGATGTTACGGAAATACAATTGAAAAATAATGAAAAGCTTTGTCTCTTTTTCAAAATATTTATATCTTGTCGTTATGATTTTGTCGTTTTGTACGACGTTGTAAATTTTCATGGAAGTCTCATACTCGCCAGTCGGGAGACATGATTTAAAATGTAGCAGTGTGGCAAATTCTCGTTGTGTACACGTATATAAGAACACTATAATCGACTCGTCTGATGGTTCGAGGTTTTCTTGCTCTCTTGGCCCACTTCGAGTTCTCGGGCCCAGACAATCGCGTAATTTCGCCCTTGTCCCTCCCCCCCCCCCCCCCCTCCTCACGCTCTTTCTGTCCCTCCCTCTCTCTCCCTTTCTCTGTCGTTCTCTCTCTCTTTCTCTCTCTTCGTCACGTTTATCACTCGCACAAAATTATGTCATGCTGATATAAACGCATGTACTCGCATCTACATCCGGTCTACATCGAGTTTCACTTGGAATAAGTACTATGCGATATATGCAGCGTACGATTAAGTGTATTGCGATTGAATGAACTTGTCAATTGATATGACAGTAGCAAATGCGAGCACGCTTTAAGAGTGTCACATGAGGTATGTGTGCAGCTAAAACTATCAATCCATTAATTAAACTTTTATAGATCATCATCATGTACGATCGGATTGTGATTTATGATCGAAGGATTGCTTTTCGCGTGCTGTTTTTGATGATTCTGTACTTTACGAGCTCTTTCGAAAATTTGTCAATTTTTTTTTGCCGATCAATAGTTTTAATTTGTTATAAACAATGATATTATTAATGCGGGAGAAGGTTTCTATAAATTTTGAATTTTTTATTATTTACCCGAACAAACCCAAAAACGCATTATTTATTTAGGTTTGTTAGGTAAACAAATAGACTCATAATTAATACGAACCTCCGCAACAATAATATTAATATATTTATACCAAAATAAAGGTATTTATTAACAATTTAAAAAATCGGTAACATTTTTTCGAAAAAGCCGCGAAATATTTGAATATTCATATGTATTTATTAATTTATTAATTTTCATTCATTTATTTATTAATTATGTATTTGTTCATTTATCCATTCATCATCTTATGGTGCTTTTGTAGACCATGGACATTCAAAGAAAAACACATCCATATTCAGTGCCACCCTGATTTTGTCCCACCTCGACTTTTTTTATTTTCCTGCACACCCGGAATGTCAAGGAAAGGGATATTTGGTGTGTACGTTGCAGCACCTATTACACGCTCAACGGCGCAAAGATACATATCGATTACCGCAGTATCGACGTTGATACTGCGAACAAAAAAATAGCCGAAAATCTCGGCCCGACTAAAAAAAATGTCTTACAAAAAGTACAAGGCTACGCTTAAAGAAAAAAGTTGAAAATTTTTAAGAAAGATCGAGGATGGTGCAGAATTCACTGAAATAACCAAATATATTTATGTAACTAGAGGTGCACCTGTGAATTATATTTAAAAAATATAAATGCAAATAATTATGAAAATACAATATTTTCACTACTAAAGTTATTTTTGGTTTTTTACGGTTGTTCCCTTTCCTGCATTGATTCTTACTATTTCGTAATAATGTTAATATTGATGATAACTATTTGATATTAATTGCAATAGTTAATTAATCATGAAGAATAATCAAGAATTCATATTGATGAATTAATTATATAATAATTCAAAGAAAGTATAATTATGAATTATTATTAACTAATATTACTGCACAATAATTATTTGAAATATTAAATTCTAAATATACAATTAGTATTTGACAAAAAAAAGTTTCAATCATTCATTTACCATAAAAATACCATCAAAATACTCCCCTAGACAATTCTCAAGACACACCTCCTCTCTAGATGTCAATTTTTGACTAGTGCTCCTTCGAAATGAAAAGCCGGGATCTCACTCTATGAAAAACAACTCAGACACGATTACACGGAGCCGGGACCTTCGAACACGCGTCTTCTGATGTCTTCTGCTCGTTTTGCAGCCTACACAAGCGAGTTACAAGCAAGTATTACGTGTCGTGTACACAATTGTATACAGTGTGTAACCATGTGTACATCATGTGTATTTCACTCGATCAGGTCTCGTCGGACGAGGGCTGCTCCGCGTCAGTTGCTCCAGAAACCTACTTTGAACGTTTGAGAACTCGTGAGGGCCGTTCCAAGCGCGATCTTCTCGCGAATGCGCCATTTACACTGCACATGCACACAAACACGCGCGCTCACGTATATATATATATATCTAGTCATTTTCAAATGTATTAGGCGCCCGGTAAGTTTTCTATCTGGACAAAAAATAGAATATCTTGAGGAAAAAAAACCCGGAACCCCCCAAAAAAAACGCCAATTCACGTAGCAGGCTTTTGAGCTGGAGAACCCAAACAAACCGAAACAAACATAAAATCGTACATCAATTCACGTAACAGGGTTTTGAATTGGACAAAGCTGCCTTCGTTCTACTTTTTTCTTGTTATTGTTGCGTACTAGGTACTCCATTTTGAAAATGCAGAAATTTCTTTGCGTCACTATTTTTGGTTAACAATCGATCAAAATAGCGATACAAACAAGTTTCGAAAAAGAAATCTAAAAAATATAGTGTCTTCAACTTAATAAAAAAAAAAAAAACTCTCACTGCTTTAAACAAATATTCCAAAATTATAGTTTGCAAAACTAAATTATAGTTTGGAAAACCAGTTGTTTTTTTAACAAATAAAATCTCTGCGAACAAAAGTGCAAAGATTGAAAAAAAAAAAAAACGAAACGATAGCTGTCCAAATCCTTTTCAAACAGCTTACCACTTAATGATGAAATAACCATTTTCCAGAATCCAATATACGTTTTTGCAAAGTGCCAAAATCGGTATTTTCAAAACGACGTACCGGGTACGAAAAAATCGAATTTGCGATTTTATGGTACTCGATATTTGATGTTCGATTTTTTGTCCGCATGGAAAATTTATAGGGTCTGTGATACTTTTGAGCAACACTGTATATGTACACACAAACGAGCGCGCATGCGCGGGCTGAACTTTTAATATGTAAGATATCCGTGTGCTTGTGCAGTCTTCTCCGTATTATCACGAACGGGTCGCAAACGCAAGCGCGTTTCCGCGGCCTCGACAACGCTTTAGAGTTTCTGGACTATCGAGTCCCGCTATTACGTCAAGATCGCCCGAGTTACGCTGCACTGGAAGATCGAGACGATATTATATATACACACGGCATATATAGTACCTTGTTCATGAATAGTAGTTAGACTCGTAAGTATGAGGACACACGCGCAAATGAGTAAACCAGGGAACGAGAGCGAGGATATGACCGAACGAATGAATTTAAAAAAAAAAAAATAGGTCACAGAGGTTTCTTGAGACGACGCATCGTTAAGAGAAATTGAACGATCTTGCTCGATTTTGCTTCGGATACCTGCGGTGGTCGTTCAACGATCTTCTAAATTTTAGCAGAATTTTGGTCAAAATGGCAAAAAGGTTACTATTGTGGGTTGGTATATTATTTCTTCTTCGTCCAAAATTCGTTTTTTTTTTTAACTCGTCGGGACTTGCTAAATATCAAGATTTTCAAGCTTTTAAGGTTTTCAGGGGCCATTCTTGCGTAGATATGAAATTATTTTGGTTTCGCTGAAGAATTACAAAATTATTTACAATCGAGAAATAAAAATTGTTTTCAGTAAAAAAAAATAACGGAAGCTAATTTTATTCCGACAAAGATATCACTATTTCAAGAATCTCCCGGTGTTCCGAAGTCCTCAGGAAGGACATCGAACACGACTACATTTTTTTTCATTCGAAAGATTGAGAAAAAGATTAATACTGAAAAAAATTAAATTGCCTGATTCCTATAAATATCGTTTTATTGGAATCAATCGTCAACCATTATCTTGTCCTAATTTCCTCCGATTTAGAACTTCAGGAGTCGTCAAACAATATAAAATCGTTAGGTTATACCGTGTCATAATCCACGTGTGCAGGATGGTGAGGAAGAAATTAAGGGACCCAAAGAGTAAGAGAGAAAGAGGCAAAGAAGCTGGGTTATTTGTACCGTTGCTTGAATCACACAAAGCACGTGAACCCACGCTACAGCCCTTCTCGTTCGTGTCCTTTAGACGAAAATGATATTCGGGTACGTAACACGTGCGGACGACCTCGAACGGAGTTCTCAGCGACGAATGTGGTACATGAAACGGTACAAGTTCTTCGAGGTCCAGTCACTTTTCTCGGTAAGATCAAGTTTGTACGTATTACGACCGAAGAACCTTTGGGGGAACGCCGCAAGCGTACGGCAATACTCTCCACGCACTCATCTGACGTACTGAGGTTACGTCAAAAATCAAGCGCGCATACCGAGTATATCGTTAGTGTCAGAGAGATTCCTACGGTATAATTATGACAAGGACTCAAGAAACGAACGAATGAGGTATTTGTTGATTATGTCTATTGGGTAAATAATGGAATTCATAAAAAACGATAAATGAATATTCACCATCCAGCCGATTGGAAAAAATCGTGTAATATTATAGATTTTATTTTACAGGTCATATATCTAAAGTTCGCAAGGGAATAAAATGAACAATGAAAACAAAAAAAATTATTATTGTTTGTGTGTACATGAATAAAGATAAAATAAATAAATACAGATTAATTAAATACAAAATTTTATAAAAAATCTTAACTCCAAAAAAATAACCTTTTTCCCAAAATATATAATATTGTATAAGACTTATCTATTTTTGCTATCGTCTTTCAATCATGAAAACACGGTTTTCATCTGTTTTCTGTTTATTTTAGAAAAAGCTACGTCATACTTGTTAATAATTGTTTCAAAAAGCACATTGAAAAGCGAATGAATGCTCAAAACTACACTACTATTACACTGAACAAGTGTTTCGAGAAAAACGAAAAGTTTGTTAGCAGTTTTATCGTTGACATCACAAGTTTACCTTCAATCTGTGATTTTTGCGTTATACGCTGGACTTTCGTCACCAATTTGAGGAACTTTGAAACTTCCACTGAACACGTCAGTGGCTGGAGAAATCATTAAAGCTAAATGTGTATTGGCTTGATTATCATTGTTACACGCGGTTGATGGTATTCCATTGAATCGTAGTAGAAAAATAAATCTATGAATTCTTATCAGCTAATCATCGATGTATCGATAAACCGACGAAAGAGAGACACGACGAATCAAAGATGTGCAAAGTGTGTACGTCAGACGTATAATTTTTGGCTTACGTAATATCGAAGGCTGTGGGATCGAGGCACGTAGAAGACGAGTATGCACCGCAATGATGATCACGTAAGTGGCGAACGGACGAGAACGAGTCATCGAATCGCGCGGAATATCGTTTCATTGTTTCGTGGGAACGTGGAGAAGATGAATAAGAGACAAAGTTGCAAATTCCTTCCTCTTATACATCATTTACGTATCGTAGATTATAGCTCGTGTCTATTTTTCTCGGTACAACTATGCCACGATGCTCGATCCTTGATTAGTACCATTTTCGAAATTCGACAGCTGAGTATTTCGGATCAAGTTTGTACACTTTACAATTTCAACAGTTATCAAACTTAAAGAATAAGGATTGAAATTTAAAAAAAAACCGCGCTAGTCAAATAAGGAATGTATGTATCTAATAATGAAATTAACTGAAACCCTTAATGTTAAAACTTTGGTGAAAACATTCGAAAATTTAAGAAAGCGGATAAATCGCGAACATGCAGAATGCGCTTAATTGACCCGCGTCAATTACACGGATCAAACCATCAACGATTAAGTTTGTGTAGGATAAGTCGTAATCGGATTGCAATAGATAAATTCAGGATAGGATAAATTCGCAAGTGTTCTCTTCACGAAAGATGAGTAAGTACCTAGTAAGACTAAAAATATGGCAGTCCATAACCCTGCCAGTACGAAATATAATCTCAACGTTTTTCCTGGTTATTGTGTTGTAAATGAATTCCTGATATGGATAAAATTAACTTACCTCAATTTCAATTCGAGCTTAGGAATCGCGCTCTTTGTCGTGGCAGAGCAAATCTATTGTGGATTCATTGTTGAACTTGACGGTCATCCATCCTTATGAAGAAGGTGCGTACACTTACGCACTACGCACGATTACCCCGAACAATTTTATACAGCCATTGCGTATAATTCTAGAAACTACCGCACTCTTCCTTGTTCGAATCAAATAATTA
Organism: Ophioninae sp. A BG-2022a; assembly: GCA_030523105.1. Taxonomy (NCBI): domain Eukaryota; kingdom Metazoa; phylum Arthropoda; class Insecta; order Hymenoptera; family Ichneumonidae; species Ophioninae sp. A BG-2022a. The sequence continues at coordinate 13,492 of JAPYZI010000191.1, read as the reverse complement.
AAACAAGATCCGAGTTAATCGAAATTCCAATGTCGTTCCATCTGTTGTAGACTTTCGTTAATTGATTCTCGTTTTATGCTAAATTTACCTCCCCATTTTCAATACCTGTTGGTCAAGTCCAATTGTCACTAAGGCAGAGCAGCATCAAAAGAGAGTGCCTTTACAGACACCTATATTTAAACAAACAAGTAGGTGTCGAGTTGAACGTCTAAATGTCGACTCAAGCCATGATTGTTTCCAAGTGTACCAGCATCATCCAGCCCATTGCTTATTAACATCATTACCATCCCATCACCTCTTTCGAACATTCCCCCTTTATCCCTGATCTTCGTCATTCCTAAGTAATCACCGAAATTTATGGCGCGATGAATTTCATTCTAATCTGCCCTATCATCAACCACTCCCTTTCCGCAGTAACTCTTCATCGTTGTTCCTCCTTCGTCAATGCCTAATTACTAAAAGAGTTAATTCCGTCGAAATATTTCGCCATCTCTGAAAATGGTAAAACCTACGTTTATGATTATGATTATGAGTGAAAACATGGAGACTTGGCCCGACGTTCTGATTGAAGAGAAGCCAACGAAAGAACGGAACCACGTGGCGTAACCAGATAGAGAAAAGAAATCGCAAATCGGAGGGCTCGAGACCGATGAAATACGAATCGAAGCATGTTTGAACACGCTAGAGAAGACTTTGTCTTTGGAGATTGACGTTACACGAGACACGTTAAAGGGTCGATCCGCTATACAGATTGGCACTTACATAAAAGGTCCAGATATGCGGTATATTCGAAGAATGAGTCTCGCGTCAGAAAACGTGCTCGCGGCTTGGACGGTCTAACCATCACGTGTGTGAACAGCACAGTCGTTCGTACTACGTCAGCAACGACCCATTTTTGTTTCGGTATATCAACGAGGCAGATTTACGAGTTATTGTTACCGTTATTGTTAATTCTCGCACTCTGTTGGTGCTAGATGCTCGACGTGAAAAGAAATGACGGTAGGATAAGGTGGATGTACGAAATACTTGACAGCCGAGATGCGATCGTGCACGAAACTTGCTGTCATGTACAGAACGAATCATTGGTTGTTGCACGTGATCGTTTCGTACACGTACAGCATTCGTACATCCCAACTCAATAGTTAAACGCTGGTTATTTCTGGGCGAGAACCTTGGTTGGAACGGATGATAAATAACCCCATCGAATATCTAATGACGATGACCATTGATGGACGTTCAATGGACACTCTGGTTCAAACAGCGTACTGTAAACTTGGCGCCTCGTCTCATCGAAAATTCAATCCGATAACGTACTACGCGTTATTACCAATGTAAATTCGACATGCGTATTTGCACAAAAGATGCGCAGACACAATCCTGATGCTAAATCAACTAATTACTGGATACTCCATCCCCTTTTCAATACAAAGGAAGGTTTTAGAGTTTACTTTTTACGCTTATCAGGCTTTTTGATTTTGTATCGGGCTCTAATGATCAAGCGTGATCAATCTTTAGTTTTTTTACATTGATGAGATCGGTATCAAGAATAGTATCACAAAAATGATAATGGCTTGGTAAAAAATCCTGATCAAGGCATGATAAAAAATCAAAATGCCTGATCGGATATTTAGTCGGTGCAGAATATCTACTCTGGGTAAAATACAAATTTTTCCTAAAATGTAAACTACTTGTTCCTTACAGCTAATTGTTATTATTACCTTGGGTATTCGTCCCATCGATTTTATTTTCATTTTCTTACTCGTTTACCAGCATAAAATGAAAAATTTATCATTTATTTTGTAACTAAACATTTTACAAAAATAATTATGTTGTCGGATGTTTTTAATGACATTTCTCGATACGTACACATACACAAAATAATTGAGAGTTTTGAATACCCGCCGAGTTACGTAAAACTTCTCGGAAATTATTGTCTCGACGAAATTAATGTAAAAATATTTATTTTACGCGTTCCGTCTGATTTTTATTTTCATTAAGGCGATAACGATCCGGCACAACATTCTTTTTTCCCCGATGAACAAAAAAAGCTTTTATTGGACTCCGATTGCTCCGATTATACGTTGATCTAGGACTTAAAAAACTACACGATTCGTCTACTTTTAGTTGATTTATAGCTTACAAGGACAACTACGATTGTATCGAGGATCGTTCGAATACATTTTCACAATACGATTTAAGTAATTAAATCCTGCAGACGAAAGATATTGTAAAAAACTTCCAATCAAGAATTTGTATCGAAAGATTCAAAATTTTCCGATTTCTTCGTGAGTCTCTCTCCGACTTTATTTTCATTCGACGGAGCGGCCGATTGCACAAACATTTCGTATCTGCAGAAAAGTTTTATTCAATTTTATTTGTTATTCGGTAAGAATTTCTCAGGGGGAAAGAGTACTTTTTTATTTATTATTTGTATGGTTTTTAAATGTATTTATTAGTTTTGTAATCTTCTTGATTTATTTATTATAATTCTTTATTTATCTGAACGCCTGCGTGTTACTTTCCAGACTTGCTATTTTCATGCTGATGTTTGAATCCCAAGAAATTATCCGACGAATGAATATATCGATATTAATTAATTGCCATTAGCCTTGAACGATTCAGCTTCAATTGATCTGACAGAGAGTCGTGCGTACCATTGACAAGTGTTTAAAGCTGCCGATATTTTTAGACGCAGTGACATCGGATAAAATTTATACTTTACTCAGCAGCGATAAATTATTTGTAAACATCCCACAGCAAACAAATCGAGTTTTGTTTTTTTTTGTAAATTCACTACTGCATTTTAAATTGTAAACTGACCTTCCCGCATGCTACCAATCTTCAACCATTTGCGGGCAATTTGCTAATACTTGGCTCAGTAGTGAATACCAAGATCCGATATTCCAGACTGGCTCAAACTTCAAAACTTCGATGGGACAGAAAATATCCAACCGTTGTCTAACGATTCGAATATCCAACATTATCCATGAAAATGTTGCCAATGTCAATAATACCTTAACGAAGTAAATCAGCTTAAGCGTATCATCATTGCAGAGTGGAAACTCACTCATGGTTGTCGCCTGACGGTTGTCTATGATAAGAGGTGTAGTAATAGCGTATGTAAGAGAAACTCTGTGTCGCTGATAACCAATGGTGATAAAAGACAAACAAAAAAAATTCGGGGTGAGGCAGACGTTTGCAAATATGATATACTACGAGTACAGCGAGTGGAGCTGCTTGCTCACTTTATTAGCACGAGAACCTTTCATAAGCGTGCCAACAACGGCGTTCGATCGTATACGTAAGCGATGCCTATTATGTCACAACGGGGCGCGAACGCTCGTATATACATAATGCGCGCGCGTCGTGTGCAATAGATACTATAGTAGAGGTAGGCCGTGAACCCAACGAACAACCGCGAATCTCGCACGTTGCACAGCCGCACGTGACTCCATCTCCACTTCTATTCCAATTACATAGATATACCGTATTTCGAAAGAGATTTTCTTTGTTTTTCAATGATTTAAATTGCTCGCCGAGTCACTCCTCTCTCTCTCTGTTTCTACCTCACTTTCGACGAAACGCGGATTGTACAAATCCGAGGCTGAGTTTTTTTAGGTGTTACAAGTTATAAATTGTAGATTTACAAGTTGAAATCGTGTCGTAAACGTTTAGTACATTTGATAATAAATTAAAACTTAGAAATATTTATTTTCCTCTTTCAATAATAATTGAAGTTAAATTTAATGATATTGGTATATACTGGACTGAAGTTAGTTATCTTGATCTATTATTAATCATTAATAATAGTTCAGATTATATTATCTATTATTAATAATTACCCATAAACTATATATGTATAGAGTTCTCCAATTATTGCTGATTGATTCATTATAAAAATGAAATCTTCACTATTTTATAATAGTGAATGGTATGAAATAATATTCTCAGAATTTGCGACCATCTGGTTCCATTCACTTTTCGTTAACGTCGGCAGTAGATGTTTTCCTAAAAGCGATCGCGTTAATATTTTTATATCTACTCAATTATTTCGTGAATAATTGTAAATTATTTCATATATTCTATCACGAAAACCCATCAAATTTTCAAGAATATCGACGACTTTTTAACATCCAATAATGAAGACTACCAATATTCCAATATTGCTGGTTGGATAATAGAATGAGAACCTGAGAGATTGAAATTTTTCAATTTTTTTCATTATCGTAATTTCATATCAATTCTTTTTATTTTCCAGATGCTTAATTTTATTTTCTAATTTCCCTATATCTTTTTTAATTAGCTTGTTTTTCTGTTTCATATTTTATTTTATTTCCGTTTTATTCTTTCCTCTAACAAAATATTATTTCATCAAATTAAAAAATTATCTTCCAAACGGTTATCGAAAAAACTGAATAGTAAATTCACGCTCGGGGTAATACATAATGCTTTTACATCTGTATGAAACTTCAATTGAATATCGTAAAGTTTGTTCCCTTACCTTGATCTAACCTAACCCGAATGATTACGCACCAATGACGAAGCTGATGTGCGAGAGTCTCATTGAATAGGTAACCACACACATACAGTTCGGAGGTAATAAATTGTTGCGACAGAAAAAACGAGATGGCGTGATAAATATATATTGCCTTCGAGCGGGATTCGATACTGGTTTGTATTTATAATAACGATGACCATAGAGAGTAATGATAAGATTTTATATGTATTATATAGCTCGAACGTTTATTTTTATTGACACTTCGAACCACATTAATCATGACGTAAGTAATTGAAGAATATTAGCAAAACATAATAAAAATTGTCTTTATTTATCCCATTGATACTTCACAATCTTCACTTATTCCTAGCTTAACATTTTAATCGACTTAATAATTCGCTTTCAAATATCGATAAGAAAATATAATCAAGTTACACATTGAAACTGAGCTCTGCAATATCAGAACTCTGATTTTCGACACCAGCACGCAACAGCATGATTCTTTTTTTTTAGCATAAAACACCTCGTGTAACAAATACATAATAATCATTTATAAAAAAAAATAATATTCGAAACGCGGACGATTTTTTTTTTCAAAAACGAAAACCATCGGTTATGTAATAAATAAATAATACCAACGAACACATAAACTTGATGAATTAAACTTTTTTAAATAAAAATTACTGCCATCGTTCACTGTCGATTGAATTCAGACTCGTGCTTTACGTCCAGGTTTTTGAGGAACGCACTCGTAGCAGTCGTCGCTGCTAACGCATGACGAGCTTTCGTCGGACGACGCATATTCTGAAAATTTACGAGGGATTTAGCGGAATGTCTAAGGGAATCGTTATTTTCGTTAAATCTTACATTTTTACCGTTAAGTCTTAACACATTATCGACCGCTAGCGGTTCAACAGTACACGCACGTTGGATCGGCCACGCAGCTGATTAATAGGCTACCGGTTAGTAAGCGTTGGCGACGAAAAGCCAACGGTAAGCGTTCGGTAATGTGTTAATTATCAGTTAAAAAAAAAACATTCAAACACTTTAATCCATTTTAATTAGCATTGTTAAATACTTCATAAATATTAATGTTTTTTTTTTTTCGACCGAACGATTCGAATGGACGATCCAAAAAGAAAATTTGAAGAAACGTTGGGGAACGGGGAGATGAAAAAAATGCGTTACTTGAATGACGCGAGTGCTTCTTCTTCTTGCCCTTGGTCGAAGCTCTCGAGACAGTAGTATGGCGCATTTTTTTATTTTTACCGGAGCGTTTTTTTGTCGGAACGGATTCCCAACATTCCGAGCAATCGCTGTCTGAACAGTCGCAATCCGAGCAGCTAGTGCTCGTATAATCCGTGGAATCAGACGTCGATGACGAAGTATAGGATGATTCCGATGACGAGGACGAGGACGACGATGAGCACGTAGTGTTTGAGCAGCAATTTTCGTTTTTCTTTTTTTTGTTTCCAACTCGCTTCGTCGGACGAGTCTTCCTAGGTGCCATCGTATTGCTCTATCGAGCAGAAGAAGAAAAAAAAAAACGTTTCACAACAATACCCTTTGAAACGATCACGCGTTGCTCACCAACCGAGTTTAAAACGAAACAAAACAAAATAACGTTCGACTCGATAACGGGTTCGAGTGAGCGATCGAACACGCACCGACGGGTCTTAAGATGTTACTGGATGGAATTGAAATACCAAAGTTTTTGATAATTCAAGGAATGATGGATCTTGATGGAGTAATAATGCATGCATTTTTCAACTGATAATTCAGTAGTTATAAATATATGAATTTGCTTCTGCAGGCGTTAACGGCTGCAAAACCAAAGGGACTGAATTGGAGCAAATTTTCTAGCTATCTTATCAAGACTTAATAGCGATCTATTGATTAAACTGAATTTCAAATAAAAAGAGTACGTTGTCGGGTTTGCCAGACAATTTGCAAAATAGTAATATAATTATTTTATTGGTGAATCAATCGACAGTCACCGGAAAATTCAAGATATGTTGGATTTGGAAGTAATTATCAGTAATAATAAAATAATTTTAATGTGTTAATGAAATTACAAATTTGAGACATATTTCATTGGGCAGCTGGAACAAATGTACAGTCATTTACGAAACCTCAGTCAAACACATACCAATCTCGTCGATTTACTTCAATTATTATTGAAAATAGAAAATTAACATTTCCTAATGATTTTTTAAGGCTAAACTCGACGTTTAGATGTTGATTAATTGGAAATTATCATTTGCTACGTAATTATCGAAAATGAGCTTTCTTACCATCCCTCCTCCGGAGTGTCTCACTGCGGAAAGCGATTTGCCCGATAATGTTGAATTTTCCAAATTTCACATCGATATATTTTTTCGATCGAATTTCTGTATTTATTTTGATTATTCGGATATTCGAAAATAGCTATGACGAAAACGATTATTTTGCCGGATAATTTTTCTTTGCAATGATTTCCTCGGTTTTAGCACGAGCTGGCTTTAGCGCGTCTAATTCCTGACTGAGCTGGAAATTTCGAAAAATATACGTCCGTGACCAGTAACTTTGAGCTGAGTTCACGAAAGGGTCGTTGGCGCTTCGGTCAATGTGCTAGTCTTATTGACACAGGCGAGTATTGTTATTGGGTGCGCTATTTCCCAGCAATATACAAAGTATCCGCTGCTTGGTATTCTCTCGCTTCGAGACAATTTCTTCAAATAAATTAACCCGACCGATTAAAACGTTCGATTCCAATCCATAGTCGTGGGAAATTCAATTTCGTCGGTATTGAAATAACCTAGCGTAATTGGGACTACGTGACGCCTGAGGTTGCCTCGATCGATTATATTTCGAAACGTGTTGAAGAAAAATGAAAGCGCAGTAGGTTCGTTATCTCCTCGGTTAAATATACGCATCGATAAACGATAAACAAACAAAAACTCGTCAAACACGATACACTGAAAAAAAAGAAAACAAATGTACGTTTAATTGTTTATCAATTCTTTATATACTGTGGAAAACTGAAAAAAATGGTATATGTAAAAAAGCATTGAAAATAAAATGTACTTTTTTAGAAACAAATTGAAACAGTTAGAGAGGCGATGATTTTCAGAGCTCTCATTTATCTAAAATAAAAATCAAATAAATTTTCTTGATTAACGTTAAAATTGCCTTCTTCAAAAAAGTTTATTTCTAAGCCTATTTTTTCAGAGTTTTTAATTTTCATAAATAGTAAAGGGAAGAATAAAGGGATCTATGTGGTATGTTTATACTAAAAATGAATTTAATTCGTTCGATAGAACTCGAGCTCTTATGCCATCCAAGTTGATTGAAAGATTTCGAGAAAAATGGGTTTCAAATTTTGAGGTCGATGTCAGACCTCAACTATCGAAGTTATATATTATATATTACGAGCAGTATGTTATACTTACCTTATATTAATCAACCTCCCCGGTCACGTTTTTATTTAAAAATTCATGTACATTGTCCAATCAAAAACTATCTTCTTCAAATAATAAAGAATTTTCGCGATTTTTAAATATTAATCCAGTAATACCTCAATTTCGATACACGTAATAGAATAATTTACATGTTGTTTGTATCAACTTTAAGAGTTTTTTCTCATAATGAAGAATCTTCTAAACTTCGTCCAGAAAAACTCAAATGGCTGGACATTCGTAAACAAAAAAAAAATTTCGGACATTCCTTTTGACCGGTTATTAATAACAACCCATAGTTTCGAAGAATGCAAGAACAAAATATATTTTCTTGGCCATTTCTAGTTTGCAATATCTCCTTGACACGAACAAGATTATTGAAAGGGCAGAGTGCAACAGCCCCATTGGCGCATTAGCATGGTATTGTCCCTGCCCGAGGAGAGACGTTCATCGATGATAGAGAGGATGACGAAGGAGCTGCGACCAAACGATGCTCGATCGATTATCGGCTCGAATGGAAAATTGCATAATTTCCCGTTGCTTTAAATTATACGACATAACACGAGCTCCGAAGCGCTTTTGTAACGTCTGTATAATCGTTCATTGATCCCGCAGTATCGATGACCCCGTTGAATTAAATTTTGCAATGAGTGCGAAATAGAGAATGGGCGTGAACTGCTCTCGGCGCACAAACACACATCCAGATGTTATAACATTTACGTATACCACGATCGCGTTTAGCGCGCGTAAATGTACGAAGAATTGACAGCGGGTGGAAGCAAAAGTTGTGCCACATTTTACGTGGTGAACATATACACGAATACACACTTGAAAACGCTCGGTACTAGCACCAATACTGAAACCACCGTCACGGTGGCCATTATGCAACCCGTTAACATTCACGCAATTCAGATGCAATCGGCGCAAACGAGGCTAGCCTATCCTGGGAAATCCGGAATAGCGCATGCAATCAATCTATCCTATGAGCACATACAAACGTCTACACGCGTATTTGTGGGCACATATATACATCGTGATGTATGCTCTTTAAGTTGCAAACTGGTGTCAACTTTGATCAGTACCTGTGATGAAATTATTAAAAACAAAGTTTTATTTACATTTGCTTATTATTGCGATTTAAGATATTAGTGGATGAATTGTCGGGAAGAGTCAGTCCCAAATTTGAAATTCTAGAACATTTCATATATGTTTAATCTAATTTAATCATAAATTAATACGTGGAAATGCTGATTTTTTATTTTCGATTCAATAATAAATGAAATATAGATTTTTCTACACACCCCTAATTTTAGTGTTATCACAGTGGCCTAATTTTTCAATAAAATGATATTATTTTTAATGCAAAATTAGAACACGGACTACCCGTCAAATAACTGAAATTAGGTAGGTTTGGAAAATGTGTTATACATAGCTACTTGATGTTCGGAATAGTTACAATATGCAGACATTTTTGACCGATGAAAAAAATGTCCTAAAAAATATTTCACGCCATTTTTCTGTGCTAAAATGAGTTCTCTCCTCCCAACTTGTACTACTTTATGATAAAGAAATATTTTTCGATACTGTGCTTTAAATGTAAATATTATCTCATTATATAAAAATTCTCATTATATTATTTGGTTAATCCAATTTTATCGTAATTTTTATAAAGATCTTCGAATATGTCTAGATTGCGCGTCATCGACGATAATAAACATTTTGTCAACTGATTATCATTTAAAAAATATTTTTAACTGATTTTTTGTTTAAAACCCTAGATTAATAGATTCCCTAGAGATATTGGAAGGAAAACTGTAGAAATATTAGCATTTGGAATTCTCGTTATGACACATGTATGGCGCACATTAGTAATCAAACGCTTTTATGTCACTTATTATGCGAACGTAGAGAGATACGAAATATATAACATTCACTATTGCCTCGTACGTGATTGTGCATACGCTAATATACATAGCCGATAATACACGTGCCGAGATGAATAATGCGCTCTCGCACCCGCGACGACGTGATATCGCCCTCGATCCACACTGCTCCGCTTACGTAAAGTATCTTTACCCACTGCATTATGGTGACACACAAATATATGTGTATAATCGAGCAGTGTATGATGTATGTATGTGATAGGACGTTAACCAAGAAAAGTCCTTTTCCAATCGCGATACAAGGGAGCTCTGTCAGCCACGAAATTTCATCGATTCGACTGAAAGTGAAATTAAGTACAAAACCAAAAATTCTCCCGTCAACGTTACTTCGGGTATCCTTTTGTTCGCCGGCTTCCGATAACGGCAGAAACGGAACCAAACAAACCTGAACAGAAATATTATAACGTATAAAGGAAGCCAAAATTTATGAAATTTTTTGGCCATGAGCTTTTTGTCGAGTAAAAAGTCACGAGTCTAGGATTAATGAAAAATGTGAAATACATTTTATTGGACAAGAAAGGGTTTACATAAAAAATTAGAAATAAATATCTTCAGTTATACCTTTGGAAGTTAACATAAAATGTGGGTTAACAATCAGAAAAACTAATGTATTTTTAATTGAAAGATGGATAAATGTGGATTATTTAAAAAAAAATCAAACTGATCAATTCATACATATTGTTTTACTAGAATGTATATTCATCGTATTCTTCTTGCCTCGAATTTGTTTTGCTATGTTTAGATTCATAAATGTAAAATGACTGTAGAATATATTCGTAAATGTAAATAAATTGAAAAATATTAAAAATCAGTTGAAAACGAAATACAAGTTGATCGATCTATCCATATTGTTGTATTTGAGCATTCTTCTTTTCCCCGAGTTCTTCCAAATAAAGTTCGTAGTGCTGAGGATTTCCGTACTGCGTTTCCTTCCAATTTTCTTCTAGGAACGATTATTTTTTCTGGCTGAACTTCACAGTCCGGTCAGAAAAAAAGATCGGAAGAAATAAAGATCGATTTTACGACTCGACTGATAACCAATCGAATGTGCGATAGGTAAATGAGCGAGATGGAGCATGGACGAAGGAAGAGATTCCGTAGCGTCTGAGTTTCGTCGATCACAAATGGCGTAGACGTAAACAATCCTAGTATATAAATGGGATGCCGAGGCAATTTTATGAAACCCTGCAGACGCTCCAAAATAGTGCGAGGGAGAGAAGGTCAAAGAAAAAATATATACACATATAAATAAGTCGGGGAGACGACGTGACTCAGCCGATAGTAAAAGCTCTGTGGATAATGGATAGACGAGCTTCCAAGCAGTGTCCCAGTAGAGCAGGAGTACTTTTCTTTCTTTAATTCATTTGGCTTTTTTACAATACCAACGTCGTGGTTCGAATTTATCCTTATTGACAAATAATATTTAAGTTAATTACATTTTTTGTACAAAAACGGGAAAAGTCGGGTAACGTATTGATGTATCCTTTATTTTCACTCCAATGTGCAAACACAATACAAGACCAATAACATGACGTATTGTGACTTATCATACCGCAATCCGGGTTCGGCAGGAGTTAAATCGATAGCCAATTTGCTGAGTCGTTGTGAGACCGTTGCGTTGGCGTTAACGATTATATAGAGCATCGTTACGTGGATTACGGATCCTGAAGGATAGTTTTGAAGACTGGATAACTCTTACGAACTATAGCAGTGACTTAGCAATTACGCTGCTCATCGTTGAGGATTAAATTATAGCTGGAAGATGTTGAGAATCGAGTGGATCACTAATTGAAGGGTTAGCAAATTCGTCGAATCAAACTAGTCCAATTGAATCAATGCTTGAAGTGGTTTCGCCGATAGTTCGAATCATCACACCTTTCAATTATTAATCCATATCGGTTGAAACATTCGCGATGGGGACCATCCAAATTCGCGACGATTGATCCGATAATGGCATTTTATAATTGTACGAACATTCGTGGCACCTTGGAACGATGATGTACCGGCCGAGGTCAATAGCAGGACAATGAGCGCTTTGTCACTTATGGGCAAAACTGCTTTTAATAGACACGCTATACAAAGTTCTCGATACCACTGACGACCTCTGATGACGTGAACCGTAAACGTCACAACTCTGATTCGCTTCGTCGGTACGGCAGCAACCGCTTCGTACTGAAAGCTTTGACGAAGAGGTACTTACGACGACATCTGTGCTTGTTCCCTGGAAACTGCGATTCGTTGATAATAATGGTTGATATCAGGAAGCTGTATAAACTTGGCGATTGAACTTTGACTCTAAATTGCACCGCTGATTTTCTACCACCTCAATTTGCGTTCATGAATGAATAATAATAAATAAGACAGGGAAAGATGGGCCCTCATAACGACTGATAGAAAACTCGAAAATTGGATACGGTTGACATTCTTGTTAGAATCGATTCGAAAAACTGGTGTGCGATTTCAAATCGTTCAATGGCCACGAATTTAGTAGTTTTACTAGTTTTTAGTAGTTTCAACAGTTTTAGAATTTACTAGTTCCTTGTCTAGGTAATATCTAACCAGATCATAATCATCAGATGTTTTTACGTCTACAGGGTAGTCGGATACTCGTTTGGACCGCAAGATTAATTTTAGCATTCCGTTAATGATTAATTATCCGGAAATGTACCACGGAGGGTCGATAATTTCTCGTTAAGCGAATGACGAATGCGTTCCCAGCCACCTCGACATTTTTAAATCCAATTTATACAATACTATTCAACCGATCGGAATGAAATTTATTGTGCGTATGCAGAATGCTTGCTCTAAGGGGAACATGCTCGGCGTTTACCAAAATTTTGAAAAAAATTGTGCAAATTCTAGTTAGCATGGGAAAAGCACACATTTCGAGGTTTGTTTACTCTATTTTGATGAAGAAATTAAGGAGAAATTGGTTTTCTAAAATTTTTACATAAATGTGACAAAAATGTACCACCAGAGCTCAAAATCTTATCGATCGTCAAAAAAATTCAGTTCAACGATTTTCTCACTGGCAGCACAGCGGTTCGCATTCTCCGTTCTTACCGACTGCGCTTGCATCCTTTCGAAGTATCAATATATTTTTTGACTTGTAACTAGTCACTTGTTCAGTGCGCAAAGCTGAACAAGTGGCTGCAGTAGGGAAAAGTGTCAAAAAAATATTCTGGAAACGTCTTTTGCATTTTCTCAGTCTAATTTTGTACTTTCCGCAAAATTTTCCCCATTTTCGTAATCAGTAGACAATTTTCGATCAAATAGACCCTTTTAAGAGTTTAAAAAGAGAAAAAAATATTTTTCGACTTCCCCGGCCATCTTTGCCGGAATCTAAAAAATCGCGATATTTCAAAAGGTCGTAGAGAGAGCTTCTTGTATGCTACGGAGGTTCATTGGGGGAGTTTGGAAAAGGTTTTTGCCTAACTTAAATAATGGCGTTGGATTCGTATTGATAGCTCTCTTAGTTTTCCCGGAAAGTCCGCTTGAAAAATGGCAAAAAAAGGGGCAAAGGGGTATGTATGGAAAAATTTGCAAAAATCGATGGTCCAACTTTAAAATTCTGCCAAAAATCGAAAAATCATCGGATTTTAATGATTAAAAAA
>JAPYZI010000190.1:0-70371 GCA_030523105.1 Ophioninae sp. A BG-2022a | reverse complement strand
TTGGCAGTGAAATAAACTAGATGGCGTTAGTGGTTTCAGCGCAATTACAAAGAATCATCTTACCCCAAGGGATCAACTCGTACTACTTTCCCCTATTACGAATATGGCGAAGACTACTCTCGAGTCATTGATGATTCAATTATTCATTTTTTCTGCTCGTTAATACGTGCAATATACAGTTTATTCGCCACGAATCCGGTTTATTAAGATCGATAATACGAATATTCCACAAGTTAACATAAATCGGAACAGCTGTGAATAAGATATTTTTAGATTCTTTCCTGACCCCAGAGACCTAGTCTTGTTCCAGTCGTATAAGGTCCCTTTTTACGAGCCTCACTTCTACCCCTTCCATTTTCCCCAGTATATATTTCTACTTTCCACAACTTTTCCCCTCTAGTTCTCCGTTTGCACTTTACCCCACCATGTGGCCGTAACCGACTTCCCCTTCTGTATCGTATTCACCATGGCATTTTTTCCACGGATATAAGGAAACTGTGGAAAACTTATACCGATACAGCCTACCTTCAAGTTCATCCTTCAACTGATTTTAGGACTGCGCGACTGGGTAGCAACGAACCCGTGCTAATGAGTAGGCCAACGCATCAGTTTCTACAGAGACCTAGCCATACCTCCCTTAACTGGTTTTATCTTAAAATTTAAAAAGATTGTAGACCATGCACTGATGTAATTCTCGTGACCTCTGGATGTTCCGTTGACCGTCACTTTTTTTGTTACCCTCCGGTATAAGGTACCTGATCCATGTAAGGCCCAGTGCCCAACAAAGCCCACGTTTTAAATATCCAAAACTACAAAGTCAAACGGATCGAGCTCTCATCGTCGAGTGTCTAACTTTGAATGGTCGCAACTGCCATAGAAACCTCCGCTCTGTGGCGAACCCAAACAATTTTTCAGTCGATAGAAGGCAGCGGGTGCAACCCCACGTAGGCGTTTCTTAAATTTCGACGTACTAAAACTTTCGAAAACAAAAAGTGTTTTCAATATTACTTGGTGAATCTTTATTCTAATTATATGTAGTGGTTTATCAGCACTGTACGTGTCGTTATCAAAATTTACGTTTAAAATTGAAGATTATATGTTTTTATTATTTTTTTTGTACGAAGTTACAATAAGGATATGGCCTTATTAGAAACAGTGATTTGAATAAGGCTCAGAAGACGCTTCTTTAAAAAAAGCTTATAGTTAATAGTGAATATTTTTTGGTTTGGTTTTCAGAACGTTTTATTTAATATTTTATATATAATATTTGGTTTGACTTTCAGAACATTTTATATTTGGTTTTCCGAACGAAAGTTATTATTAATACGTTGATTATTGAGTAAACGATTAAATAAACATTTTTTCTTTATTTCAACATTAATAGTTTTATTTTTGAGCTTAAAAACAAATAAGGTGAGCCTTATATGGATCAGGTACCTTATTCGAGCAGGATCGTCTCCGTCCTTGTCTTTCCTTCGCTATCTCCGATGTTTGCGAACGAACGTTGGTACCTTCCAAAAGAGGAACCCTCCAGATATATATACATGGCAAGGTCGCGTACTGGAATAAACCGACGGCGCATTCCCCGAGTGCATTCGCTAGAAAATGTTGCCTCCGCATTTACAACTCGCGTAGTAGCAGAATCACCTAAATTTTCTCAACTTTGGTCCTAGCTGGAAACAAAAATCGTTCCGATCGATACCAAACGATGACACATGTGTTACCTCAAAATTAATGAAAAAAAGAGACAGTTTGGTCGCACGAAATGAACGCGAATATTTCATTTCGCGAGTGCCGTGTTTTATTGACGTTGGCCTCATCAAAGTGCGGCTGAGCACGCGGCTCCAACCTGTTATAACACTTTTGATAGCGCGATGATGAATTCTCTAACGGCTGGATATCAATACGGTACACGCATCATCCGTCGGTTTCCATTGAATGAAAGCATTCCGAAAATCGTCTGTCGATGGAATTTGCCCTTGGGTCAGATTAATTTCTTTTTTTTCTTAAGGGGTTACATCATCCAGTCAGTAATCCAAAAAAATTGCAATCTCCGATCTTTTCTTCTTCTAGAAATCGGTTATTGGTAAAAGAAACACATTTTTTCAACACCAAGGTACACATATTGAGAAAATAAAAAAATCATCTATGAATATAGATAAATAATGTAAAAAATGACCGTGGGCAAAGTAACGTAATTTTTTTCTCGTTTTTTAACGGTGGACGTGATGTCTCGAGTAACACTTGATGGATCGTTTCGACATTTATAGGAGTTACGATGAGGTAGAATTAAGGTATTACTAGGTGGATGTAAAAAAAATTGCCAACATTTTGGAAAATTTGAGAAATTATAGTTCTTGATATAGTTATAATATCTGTATAAATTATTTTATATTTTTATCAATAAATAATTTTGTATTTATAAAAATACAAAATTATGAGAAAACAAAAATATCATAAGAAATCCATCATTTTCGAGTTTGTAAATGGACTCCCTGTCTTAATCAGCTATACCTGCAATGGGCAATGAGCATAAAAAAAAATGTATTTTTTTTCAAACAATTAAAATAAGAAACAAAATATATTTAAAGATCGAAATTTCCATGAGAAAACGAAAATTTCATAAGAAATCCATCATTTTCGAGTTTGTAAATGGACTTCCTGTCTTAATCGGCACTATTTTAATCGAATATTTTTAGATATATATACTTTCGAAAAAAACAAATTGATTTTTTGAAAGCTCCGAGGTATATTGCTGCCTTAATTATTTACGAGGAATTTTAAGTTTTATAACAACCCCATGTTTGCTCATTTTTTCTTTGACGATGCTCGGTGAATAATTTCACATAAATTAAAAAAGAAAAAAAAATGTATCAAATGTTTTAATCGTTTGATTTTTGCGAACGTTTAGACAGCAACAGTGGAGGTCAAGCGCGCAATCGGGGCGCGGGAGGCGCAATATACGGCAAGGTCGTGCACAAAGCTCCGGCAGGCAGTAGATTAAGAAACGGTATGCCGAGTCGAATTAAAGCGTTCGAGGAGGCTTCGCGTCTGTATGGAACGATTAATCGCCAAGTGCCCGATCCACGGCGTCGACAAACGAGTTTTCGTATCGGCGGGGGCGGCGGAGGTTCCTCTATGTCGGATGTACCTCAAGCCGGCCGATTTCAACACCTTAAGGATATACTGCGCAACGAGAGAGTTCGCGAACTCCAGGTTTGTTCATGGCTCTCCGTAAACATATACTTTTACACACGTCAATTGAGGTTTTGACCTGGTTTGCATGGTAAAAAAACAATTTCAACATTGACGACACCGTTCAAACTAGATCTTTTTAAGTGAAAACTAGAATTTAACGGTTAAGGAATTTCAACGTTTTTAATATATTTGAGCTTGAAAAAAAAAACAAGGTTGAGAGACAGGAATCTGTTGAAACTGTTTCCTATTGGTTTTTCGAAACCGGAAACAATTTAATCAACGGACTAAATCGGAGTTCTCCGTGTATTTTTCTTATTCAAGGAAAGTCATCGATAATTGCGAATTTCGAAATTTACGTGATTAATATTCTAATCGAAATAGAAAATTCATCAAGAACGTCTTATTTGAACTAAACGTCTAACTTCTTCTGAAGGTATACGTAAGATGATTACAAAATCGTCCATATTTCCATTACTTTGTTAAATTCCCATACGCTTATTTGTATGGGAATTTAACAAAGTAATGGAAGAAATATCATTAAAATGATTACTCATTACAGTGGTTGTCAAACAATCTCGAGAAGGATTTTTAAACGGGAAATTTCAAGAGTGTAGTTGATTTTTATCTACACGATTGATCTGAAATAAAAAAAAAACGATTTTTTTTAAGTAATGTATTTTTTTAAGACGCGATCGATATATTCTCGTTTTCGTATAATTCATGAATTAAAATATTCGAAAAGAGAACGGCCATTATAAATGTATGTACAAAATTTTGAGACATTCCGTTTTGAAAAACATGGTTTGTGGAAAAAAAAAGTATTTATAGTTTGACTAGCCGATCTATCTCTGCGATCTGAATTCTACATCTAATTTGCTATTCCACGGTAGATACATTTCATTACAAGTTTTTAGTTCGTAAAACAATATTTAATTATCGTTCAAATGGAATTATTGATAAATTCTACATTTTTCTAACAAACGAGATCTGTAACGAAGATCTTCAGTCGAGACTACTTTATATTAGATAAAACACGTGTTCAAAATCGGCGTCCAATATAATTACTTCCGTATCAAAAACCGGTTCGATTTATTTTTCCCCGAGAAAACTTCAAAACAGTCTCGCGGCTTTCAAATCGTGAAATGAATTTTGTTCGGGTTGAAAAAGATTATATTGTTCGCTTCGAGAAAGCACGATTTTATTTCTTCCGAATTTCATTTCCCGTTCGTTCGCAATTTTGTCAGTTGTGTTACATTTTTATTTTTTTTTTCTTTTCGTTTCTCGTATGTTTTCGTTCAGCTTGAAAAGCTTGAGTTCCTTTTACGTGAAAAACAAAAGCAAAAGAGTGCCGTACGAAATCGTAGGAGCAAAGGGACGCCGAGGAGATAGCAGCGAGAGCCGCCGTTCTCAAGGAAATCGCTAACGGCGAGAGGTATATTTCTCATCAGCAAGAGTCACGAAGACAATTCAAGAACTCGGTTCAACCGTATCCAGCGCCGAAAGGTGTAAATTACGATTACGGACAATCGCAGTATGTTTCGAGTTTAACCAATTTCGACGGGGGATTGTTGGTGAGTTTTCCAGATTGATGAACAGTTCGTTTGACGATAGCATCCACGGTTAAACAAAAAAAAAAAACAAGTTAGGAGAATTGTATCGAAAGAAATTACAGTTTTTATCGCATTGCGCGATAAAAACTGTAATCCTTTGTTATCCATAAGTGATTCAATCTTCTTCAGTATTAATAATAACTCGGCATCTCCGAGGCACACTCTCTACTAATATCACGAAATAATCTAGAAACTTCCTCGTCTTATTACTATTTATCTCGTTAACCCTCAATTTTCATCGATTCTCATTTAATTCTTTTCACTTCTTGTAACTCCTTGTTCTTTTTAAAGCAGGATTCTACTTTGGACGTTCGAAATAAGAGCTATACATTTTTATGAATTTTTTAATGAGATTGTGAATATAGATATTGACGTAAAGTTTCTTTGGCTTAATGAATACACTCTTGAAATCT
The DNA here is from genome assembly GCA_030523105.1 of Ophioninae sp. A BG-2022a. Lineage (NCBI taxonomy): Eukaryota > Metazoa > Arthropoda > Insecta > Hymenoptera > Ichneumonidae > Ophioninae sp. A BG-2022a. The sequence continues at coordinate 65,150 of JAPYZI010000190.1, read as the reverse complement.
ATTTGAAAAATTATATACTTCATGCACTTTAAACATACAAAAACACCATTGGAATACAACGCCTAAATTAGTAGGTAGATCTACACTACTGTTGAAATTTCAAAAATGGTCTATTTAAAATAGAAAATTTTTCATTTTTTAGATTCAATATATGACGAGTAACCGGCTGAACTAGAATGTTTAATGTACACGCAGAAATAACGAAAAAGCGACGAGTAAAAGGCAGAAAAAAATACATGGTTTTTCACTGCTTTTTGTTAAAGAAAATAGTAAAAATAACAAATTTTCAGTCAGTTGCTACATGTGTACGGTATATATGATCAACATTTCATAACGATTGGTTTCGGAAATATTTTCATTAAGGGGTTTAAAAAAAGTAATGTAAATACAAATTCGTTCAAAATGTTTGTAAAGGAAAAATCTCAAAAAAAAAATAAACCCTACGCTCCATCACCGCTTTAAAAGAATATTCACGACTATATTTACTTTTAAAAAAATGTAAAGAAAAATTCGATCTTTTCAAAGTAGAATTTTGCATTAATGCCTTATTGCGCTTGTTTTTACGTTGTGATATTCCCACTTTTAAACAGACCGGTGACAAGTACGATCGTGACACGATGCTGCACAAATGAACGGGCTTTAACGACAACGGGGAGGTGCTCGACAAACCACGATCTCCTCAAAAAAACGCCACGAAAAAAAAAAATCAGGAATCAAGGGAAGAAAACGTAAAGCGATAACGATGTGAATTCCAAGGGCTTATTGTGCTGTCACTGCTGAACTGCCGAACGTGTGTGTGTCCGAATAATTCTACAATCTCCGTTCAGTCGACGACTGAACGCAAAAAAAAAACATCAACAAAGATTTAAAAAAAAAAAACAAAAATGATCATGTGGCTACAACTGAAAAAAAAGCGAAGAAAGGGTACACTCGCGATCTTCATTGCTGCTAAAACGCTGCTCGCGGGTTTTTTAGACGTTGGTGGAATATCAAGGTCATCGTTAAATCCGGGAATAACGAATAATAAAATCAGGTAGAATCTTAGGAATCTTAGTCGAGAGGAGAGGAGCGCGAGCTCACAGGAAGCTACAAGGAAGGCGATAATGCAGAGGGCGGTAGAAACGCAGATTTGTTTCGTCGATATTAGATTCGCGTCTCTAAAAGTGCAGTTAATACTTGGAATCTTTTCCTTCAGTTATAATATTATCATTATTATTATTATTATTATTATTCATAATGATAATATCATAAATAATTATCGTAATATTGAACTGCAGTCAACGGAAACAAAACGAACGCGTGATCGTAGGGTTCCATTATTGATATGAATATTAATGATCCAACCCGATTCCTTGAAAAAAAAAAACAAAAAAAAACTCGTTCTTACTGAACGTTGTAACAACGAGTATTTCTCATCGAATACTAGATTTTACGGATGGATAAATCCGAACGTTGAAACTCGGTTCAACTTGGAAAAGTTCGTTTCAACGAAATGTATCAGTTGGAAGGGTTTTCGAACGAGGTCGAAGCGGAATCAAAAACAAATACATCCGAACAAAAGCAATCAGAATTTACTGCACACACGTGGCTCTTGAAAATGATTCGATACGTGTTTGAATTTGTTTTGATAGGAACGCTCATTCAGACAATTAAAACTAATTCGTTTTATGGAAACTAATATTTCCTTGTTAAAACTGCGTTGAACAATATTCAAATTTATTTATCAGTACATTCAAGTTTTCGGTAGGGAATATTAGCTCTTACTTTCTCGACGGTAAAATGCGTTTAAACTTCGAAGAGATTTTAAACGTAATGTATATTTCTGATCTCGCGAGGAAAAAAGCGTTTTCGTGGCAGAATAACGGCGAGGACAAACTTTAGAAAAAATTGAACCGCGGAGGTGCAATTCTTTCCGCGTTTCGTTTTCTCGACGCGAATCACGCGATCTTGTATTTTCACCTTTGGCGTGGTATATTTTGTGGAAAGCTGCAATTTGCTTTATAAAAGCTAGTCCCCCGAATTCGAACAGTATTGAACATCGCAGGCCTTTGTTTCTTCACTTGAATTTGAATGCTTTCGCTCGAAGATTCCTCGAAGTAAATTTCTGAATATATCGAGGTGAAAACGCGGACGCGTATAGGCTCAGCTTTTCTTGAATACCGCCTTATCTAAAATCAGTATTAATGCGAAGGAGTTATTACAGAGCAAATTGAAAATGAACGCGAAATAATGACGGAGGAATCACTAAGTGACAATTAGAAGTAAACGATTAAAAAATTAAATAACTGATGACGTTAAATGCGAGTGAAAATTCTTACGCTATTTATATTTACGATGAAATGGAAAATGTAAAAAACAAACATAGCAAAAGAAAAAGAGTGAGAGAGAAAGAAAATGAAATGACCCGGACACGTCTATTCAGCGTTCCCTGCAATTGCGATTAAATCTTGATCGGATATATCTTTCACTGATAACTGGAAAAAAAATAATAGGAAAAGTGCAAAAAATCAAAATTTTGCAAACAAGAACATGAAAATTTTACGTACAACCCGTGGCAGCGTATCTCAGCAATGACAACTAAAATAACATCCACGACGAAAAAGGCAAAACGAAAAATAACTAGTGTTTAGAATTAAACGCTAATCGAGCGTGAGACAATACAATGAAAATGAATGATTCTATCTCGTTAAACGTGCGTTCTTCCGAAACTGATACGAAAGACACGTCTTTTCGTAAACACGAGAAAATATTTTTTTCTGAATGCATATCTCAACCTTTGACCATATCGCGTATATATGCCGATATGTCCAAAAAAACGGCTGGAAAAACTTATCGAAGTCTCGTATATATATATATATTACGAGACTTCGAAGATCGCATAAATTCAAGTGGGCCGTTCCATTTCTCCTTATGTCAGCCGGATTCCATCCGCGTCTTTTTTTAGCGAATTTCAGACATAAAAAAAGCACTCGTTTTACTCCTCTTCATAATTGCACATTCCAAACGTAGAAGATCGTTGAGATTTTCTGAATTGGACATGTTTAATTTGAACAGTTCGTAACTAGAAAGACAAAATTAATAGACGATCGTTGAAAATCCTCACATGTCATATGAAAATTGAAATTTTAGATGACCGATAATTCCTTCGTAAAAAAGAGACACACGGAAACGTTTTTCCATATTTTTCTTTTAGCGAATATACCGATGGGTCTTCCAATAAAATTTTTATTAAATTCAGCATGCAATAAAGAAGGAATATCTGTGGGTCTGTTTTTTCGCGACATAAAAAAATGGCACTGCTCCCTAGAAGTGCGCGAACTTCGTATGCCTCATTGTGCAAAGATAATAAGAATTCAATGGGGAATTCAAGAAAAGGAGAAAAAAATTAACCCGGCATCAATATAATGTCTCGGAGTATAAGGCTTAACTACGTGTCATATCAACATGAAATTTTCGACAATAACTAATTATTATATCTCGATATAGTTATCTAGAAAATAATAATTAACAACAAATATATATATATATATATATATATATATATATATATATATGTGTATAAACAAACTTATAACAAAAATAATTACGTATGTCAATATGATGTGGGTACCAGGATAGTAATTCTGACGACCGGATATCAATTTTCGGCGTTGAATAATATCATATCTTTAATTGTGCATAAGACAATAACTTAATGATTAAATGGAGAAAGAAGAGAAATAAAAGAAAAAAGAGAAAAAAAAAAGAATAATTGAAATAACATACGAAGTGACAATATCGCGCACGCTTGATAGTCGTTGACAATTGATTCGACTCACGAGACATCAATAACATTTTAACACTATTCGAGAATATCGGCGAATATTTTGGACATATCTCTCATAGGCAGGTCGTGGATAGAGAAATCCACGAATCACGGGTTCCCACCAGTGACATTTTACCAAAACGAATTTAAAGGCAACTGGCTTGCAAACATATCCAACAATTTTAAAATGGTCGAAGATGAAAGAAGATGTTAAATGAAAATACGTTTTTCTTACGATACACAAGAGAATCGGAACTTTTCTTCACGTCGTTTAATCAAAGTTTCTCTTGATTAAATAGCACACGTTTGCAGTGTAATTGTGTATCAGGTAGCCAATATGTCCGTAAAACAAAACCCTTGGCTCAATGTCATCCGACCGGCAACGGGAATGAAAGAAAAACACTTGTACTCAATGGACAAATCACACGACTAGAATTCCCCTAATTGAATTGGACGGCATTTTCACAAATTGACGGACGACCCGTACACACTGGTAATTCAAGATCGATAAGAAACGCATCGTAGTCGCACATTGTAATTTCCGGTGACTCAATAAAAAAAGAGAGAAAGAGAGAGAGAGAGAGAGGAAAGAGAAATGAGGAAAGACGAGACGAACAAATCGTCAAGGACTATCAATCGTGCGCCCATTAGTTATATATCTCTATCGAAGGAACATGTGCTCCGCAGTTATTTTCATACATATTTTTCATTATCGTGAATCTTTGAACGCGCGCGACAAGACGGTTCATGATATGGGACGAACGCGTATCGTATAAGGCCTAGAAAAAAAGAAAATAAAAAGAAGTAAAAGACGGAAGAGGAGACCGAGTGTAATAAGTCGAGGAGGTGAACGTTTTCGAAGAGCGAGAGAACGAAGAAAAAAAATGTTTGATCGAGTATTACACGCACACATAAACACTTATAAATATATAAATAATACGTACATCCACCTGTACATCTATGTGCAAAAAAGCCTTCTCCTAAATTTTCCTACGCCACGTATATTCAATTGTACACGACCTAATCGCGTACCCATTCAATGTACAAGAAAAACAAAAACAACACTCGAATTCTCCACTACTACGTACTGACTAAAGAATAAATTTTCTATTTACTCTTTTTTATTTTCTGTTGTTTTTTTTATCATGAGAGCGAAAGCGATTTCGCTGTACAGAAAAAGAAGAGGAAATAAAGAGAGGCTCGATACAATTGTATAAAATTCTCTCAGAAAATGGGATATACACAATTTGAAGGCGTTTGGGCGGAACATTTTTAATGTATAAGATGTGTCAGACAATAATACGGCTTAATGTCATCAACGGTCACTAAGCCTGACTGAAGTTGTATAACTTATATGATATAACATTGCATTATAAATATTTATGAATTATACATATGTATACATAAACAAATATCTATTGTACGTATTGTAGAGGATGAGTCAATATACATATAATAAAAATTATTAAACGATTATAGAAGCGCAATTTGGAGTTTAATTTATATCGCTTATAGGTTGAGTTCCCAACCTCGATGGACGCGTTTACGCATAACTGGACAGGCTCACATTTGGGCTTCAACATGGAAAGAAATATTACGGTTCCTCGCATAAAAAACGTAATGAAATGGTACTATTTGAAAGAGGAAGCAAAAATAAATTTCTTTTTCGTGCTTTTCTCTCCATTTTTACTCACCGAATCTTTAAATTGTTTCATTTTTTGGAGTTTTTCATTGCCATAAACACGCGTGGCATTTTCCAGCAATTTTCATAAGAATTAGAAACACATCAGGGAAACGATTTTTTTTCGTTTTTCGTAAGGTTTTCGCCTTTTGCGTGGCGAGGTTTTTTTTTGTAATTTGAAAAAACATGTATTCCATCACCGTGCGGATAAAAGTGAATTATGAGGGTGGAGAAAATTGTATAAAGGGTTTTGAGTTTAAAGAAATATTTTCTCGGTTTTTTCCTATGACGACTCCTATTCGATAATCCGCGATAGGTGCGTCCGAACTATTAAACAATAAAAAACCGTCGACTGACAGACACCGAATGTACCGTTCACAGCAAATCCATTTTTTAGGACGAAGCTCTTAAACGGATCAATTTTAGAATTGGGGTAAACTCGAGTTGATCGTGCATAGATCATGTATTCTCGTTTGCGACGTCGAGGCGACAAAAACGAAGCTGGTGGTAAGATATTCGCATTATAGCGAGTATAATGCATGAGAATATCCGTTTCGCCTCGTCCTAGGCACGCGCGAAAACTTCCCTCGAAGAATACTCTCCACGCGTGTGACCTACAAAGCCAAGGAACATGCACGACCGATAAGAGTCCCATGAGCAAGTGTCCCGCAGAACTTTCCGTTGTTCTTCCTTGTCTTCGTCAGCTTGACATTTAGCGGGCGATATGACAAGCTAATGGAATCAATCGGGGCCGGAAGCGCGGCACAATAAACTCAATAAGCCCGCCCACGGAACATTGAAAGGGTACTATCGTCAAAGGGAAGAAAAATCTTCGGCGTACACGTTCTTCGTACAATACCTCTCATTTATTGACAGTACTCGTTGATTGTAGAAAAGAAAAGGGAGGAGTGACGAGAAATGTTTCGTAGCTCGATCAGGTAGACGTGGATGACCGAACAATACGGGAGCAGCGTTCACAAATCGAACCGGCCGCACTTTCTGGATACCTTCTGCAACGCTTGCACAATCGCGACTTGATCGGTTCCAAACGAATTTCCTCTTTTTCGCGGGAATCGTCCTTGATCAAAGTTGTCTCGGAGACTTGAAGTATTTCGCACAGTTCGGAATTCGACGATACTTCTGCTGGTTGTAAAGTCTTTTGGCGATTACCAAACGGCAAACAAAAAAATGTAATTAGTTGTACGAATGATCCGGAATAGATTCTTTTGAGGTCACGCGATATTCAAGTTCTGAGACGAAGTCTCGCGGATAGACTTACCGATAAAATCGCGAAATGTTTTTCGTTCGTTTTAATCGTCGCCTTTAATTCCCACGTACTTGTTTTCGTTAACGTTTTCAAATGTTTCTTCGTTACCATCGCGGTTTCGATGATATTTACCAACTGCGGATCGTCCCAATTGTTCGGCAGTACGTGAGCTGAGTGATGCAGCGGTACGGAAGCTGAAATAAATTCTCACGATCTGTATCGATATATGAAACGAGTAGCATTGCACCGAAGTCTCTAATCACCTGCCAGAATCGCCAATATATTTTGAACGTTCCCGGCGAAGCGTGCGTTTCACAATTATGCAAATTTCTATGAATGCGGTAATCCGCGTATCGTAGAAAATGATCAAGCGGAAAATTACCAACGCGAATTGTCAAACGTAATTGACGGGTTCGAGCAATCGATCGAATTAGTATAACCCGCAACGAGGCGGGCATGAAAATTGCATTGGCTCACCCAAATTATCGGGATGATAGAGCCACGACTCTTCGGCCAAAAGAGGCGCAATTGGCGCGAGTGTTCGCGCAATTACAGCCAAAATTTCGCTGATCACTTCGACCGCTCCGATTCTCGAGGGTGACGTTGCCTCGTCGCAGTACAAACGATCCTTGATGAGGTGACAATAAACGGCGGATACGTCATTGGCGATGAAATGTAATATTGCTTGACAAATGCGATGATACTGGTAAGTGTCGTAGAATTCTTGGACCTGGAAAAATAACGTGAGCTTTTTCAACCACGGAAAAGTAATGGAAAATTCGAGATAAAATCTTAATTTATGTTACGTCAAACGGATCCAAACAAACCTGGCACGCTGAAGCATAATCCGCAAAATTACCAAACCAAATAATTTTTCTCATTCGTTTGGCTAATTTGGATTAACGCAAATACGAAATATTTTTGTCTCCTTCTGAGCGAGTGAGTCTAAAGGCAACGCGAGGCTTGGTCGTTTATAAAAATGGTAATGGAGATACACTTTTGTGGATGAAAAGATGACGAAAGACAGTGGCTACTCCATATTACCTGATTGTTATAGTGATACAGACGATGAAGCATGAACTTATCCAAATTCCAGTAGTTTGCTGGCACCTCGGCGTAAGGATCGTAAGGATAGAGTGCGCCTAGAAGAAAGCGCAGCATTGATCGGATCTGTTGAACCGAATCAGCGCTCCCTTGCAATAGGTTGTTACCCAGAGGAATCTGTTTGTGCTGACAACCATGGCTAGCAACCCACCATCTATAGATGAATATCAAAATCGTATGTCAAACATCAAACAAAATTTATTGATATCATCACGAAACGAATTTCGAATTCCGCAAAAGTGTGTCGGATTCAGCCAATTTCCAGTGTTAAATCATTTTGGTGTGAGGAATAGTTCGAACGAGTCATCACTTGTACACCGACTATGAGGATGTAAAAATATCTTCACCTTAGCGTATCAACACCGTAAGCAGGTTTTTTCTTTGGGTCTTTTCCCCCTTGTGTCACGCCATCCGGATTGACGACGTTTCCTAAGGACTTCGACATCTTCATGCGATTCTGGTCCACGACAAATCCGTGAGCGAAAAGAGCCCTGCGAGACGAACGGACAAGTATAAAAAGGCAAGCGGTGGAAGGGACGATACCCATGGCCGGATAATTTTGTTCTCGTTCGCCTCGAAAGAACTTGCGACCAGTGCCAGATTAGCTGTACATTATGAGCTGCAAACGCTACGGGCCTCGTGGCCGCTGGGGATCCCTATCTTGGCGGAATATAAGACGGATTTAAAAGTACCCCGGTAAAATTTTGTTTCCCTATATCTCACATTTTCTCCGTTTTCCTCTAATTCGGAAAAAATCGGGAACAGATAAGAAACATTAATCTTGAAATATATCGATTTTCCCCAATATTCCTTTTTTTCCTCGTTTTCCAATTTTCCGATTTTCTCATTTCATTTACGAGAATTTTCCATTGTTTACTAGCCTTCTTAAATGCCTTCTTGAAAGAATTTCGAAGGAGTAATGAAAGCTCAGAAAATGAGTTTGTCAGGAAACATGCCCATTTTTTCCTTACTTTCGATTAAACTGTGAATGACAATTCCTTGATTTTTTATAAGGGCAGTGACCCAAAAAGTCTTTGGAAGTTTATAGTATAGAAGAAAATTCAAAAATGCAGCAGATATTAGAAAAATTAATAAAAATAAAGGAATTCGGAAAGGAATAGGAAAAGTTCAAAAAAATGCGGAGAAATTTGGGAAATTTCCGAGTAATGTAGAAATATTTTTTTCCGCATTTCTCCGAAAAGTCTCAATTGATTGAAAAAATCGGGCAAATTTTGGGATAAAATGGGAAATTTTTTAGAAAAATGCAGGAAATAATTTACCAGGGTACTGTTCTAGTATTCGGCGTGCAAAGTTAATTGAAACATTTTTATTGATACAAATGTGAAAAAGTGAAGAAAATTTTTTTTTCTCGTTTTGTTCAAGATTATGAGCATTTGAAAACAAAAAAATTATCCTTTAATTTTTTAAAATTTGATCGAATGAAACAAAAAAAACGGCTCGACGGATTTAGTTGAACCTTTCTGGTTTTTTTTTTAGTATACTGAACTGTAGAATGCATACTTTAAGTTAATGGTATCCTCAACAATTTCCATTGAGCCGGTGATTTTTCAAAAAGACCGCAAAACCCTTTTTCCGGATTTATAAAAATCACGTAGCGTATGAAAAATAATTTTTTTTTTCGGAAAATCAATGGTTAATCTTTGTAGAGGATTTATTGAAGTTTCTGAAACCTACCATTAATTTGCGCGACCATTGGTTGCTGAGATCTCCATGGTCAAAGACAAAATGATCTTTTTTTATTCAAAGTTCAATATCTCAGTAAAAAATGGATAGATTGAAATGTAAAAAAAAAGAAATTAAAGCCGAATGAACAAGATATGCGAGTCTTTCAGTGAATTCATCGGAAAAAATTTCAAAGACCGTGGACCAGAAAGAAAAATCGACAATATTTGGAGAATTTTTTTCACTGCATTCTTCACCATTGGGCGAAACACGTGGCTTTGAAAATTTTGTAATGATGTAATCTCGAAACTAGATTCTTCAAGCATCAAATTGCTTTTTTGTATTCCGAACCGACCATTTTTGACGAAGATACAGCCATTTGAAAAATCGCTAAAATTGTGAATTTTTTCTTGATCCCGTAATGTTTTCGGTTAGTGCATCCTAAATCAAACCAAGGGCTCCGATGACGAAACTTACTACAGATCCCGTACTGTCTAAATCTGGCATTGTTCGAGACAAGGATACCTCATAATACTTCGTACTTAAAAGGTGAAGTTCCCTGAAGTGCGGTCGATGTGAGCAGAGAGGACTGAAACCATCCGGTAAATTGATCCATACCCTCGATATACAAATCGGCTTTCCCCTCCGGGAGCACGGCTGACCACGATAACCCACTGTCCAACCAAATATCCATTATGTCCTGCAAAATCGACAGTTTGTTTGAATGTAACGATAAAATCCTGTTCAAAAATATGCGAATGACGTCTGACAATACAATAAAAATATAGTTCTTTTCAGAACACAGTTTCATTGTGGGGTACAATTTAAAAGGGATAAAAGCCTGGAATCTCATACGATCATACAATAAAGAACGATTGAGCAGGAAAAATAATTTCCGTCAATTCTTCACCTACTTGCCCTTTCTCCAGATCCGTGGTTTCGAGCTTCAATTCTTCGATGAGTTCAGCTCCTACCAATTCTTCGACTGGCATTGTCCACCAACAGTCGGATCCGTTTTGTTTAATTAGAGCGCACAGTCTCTCTATGAAGCGTCTGAAATTTATTGAAAGCTACAAACAATACGAAAAACTTCGGATAAAAAGCTTTCTCTGTGACTCTTAGCTGACGATCAAAACAATCGAACGTTTATGTTACAAACGTGTACGAACGAGAACAGAAACGAGGAAAGATTTTTAGAATCGTACCTGCTTACCACAGGTTGACCAGTGCTCTTCTTGTAAAGAACTGGTATAGGCGTGCCCCAGGCTCGTTGTCTCGAGATACACCAGTAGGGCCGCTGCTGAATTTGATTGTACAGCGCGGTCGCCGATGATCTCCTCTGATTTACGGGATGAATTTCTACGGCCTCCAAACATTCCTTAAGACAGGAAGACCATTTACAAATTTAAAAAAATGTTTTTTGCCCATAAATTGATAGTTCAATTTATTAAAGAATATTGTGTACAATTTTTATATCGAAATTCCGAGAATTGTCAGTTTCGAAATTTGTCACACTTCTTCGTTACAACAGCAGTTTGTCGGTGAACCTCACCGACAAACCAAAAATGAAACCCACTTTTGCCTTCAAATAGAGCAAAAATGTCATGAAAAATCACAAAATTGACTTCATTAAGCTGCTGAATTTTGCACATATTTCAAGAATCCTGGTTCACCGACAGCGTATGGGTCTCGCTTTTAAGAAGCATTTTGATTTTTTTTCGTTAACTGCAGTGTGAGAAAGCACTCCAGCAGTGCGCAATTTTTTTGATATCGGCTTATAAATGTTAAAATGTAGATGATAAATTTGCATGAAAAAAGTATATATATACTTTTCAAAAATTAAAATACGAAACTAAACATATTTAAAGATCCAAATTTCTATGTGCATTACTTTCATTAAAAAAATCATAAGAGACCCATCATTTTCGAGCTGGTAAATAGTCTTCCTGCCTTAATTCAAGGTGCAAACTTGATTATTAATGGAATAAATATCTGTTCTTCAAAAATGTACATTTTACATATACAATATATGATACACAGGAAAATATTTTCTTGTGTAATTCTACAAAATCGCCAAGAACGCTATTATTGTAAACTATAATAAAGAAGCTCACGGTAGCCTTTTCCTTGAGAGCATTCGTGTCGATGAACCACTGATAACTGGCTAGGGTGAGAACCGGCTTCTTCGTTCGCCAATCATAAGGATAACTGTGCTCGATGACCTCGGTGTGCAGAACATCATCGGCCATCAATCTTATGACTGTATCGTCACCTTCAGACAATACATCCCGACCAGAAAAATCCTCACCTGCGTCGGGTGTGTAACGGCCCTCTTTGTTCACCAAGGAGATCTGACAAGAGATAAGTGATTGAGCACTTCATAGCCTATGTTCTTCCTTGTGTATAATCTCAGATGTTTACCTATAATTGTACACTTTATCACTTTTTGGGCATTATTTCGGCCAAAAAAAATTTACGTTTTTTTCTGAATAAACTTCAAAGATTTTTTTACGCGCGGGTCCCGTCCCGCAAAAAATCACGTTAAGTGAAATTCGCGTATATCGGGGTCGCGTAAAACGGAGTATTAACAGTAATACCCCGCTTTATGCGACCTCGTTATGCGTTGTTTTTTACATACATATTCTTAAGTAAGCAATACGCGTAATGCGAGGCATTTTAACGCGAAATTCGAAATTCGCGCTAAAGCGAAACCGCGTAAAACGGGGTCGCGTTAAGCGGGATATTGCTGTATTTTAATACCCGCCCTTACCACGGATATTTTGTTTTCAAGAGCGAGCAAGAAGTCTTCGGAGCCATGAGCGGGCGCGGTATGGACTAATCCCGTACCGAGGTTTGTTTTCACGTGATTTGCCGATAAAAACGGCAAGCTGGCTCCTGTAAAGGGATGCCGATATTTTGTTCCCGCGAATTGACTACCTAAGAAGAAATGATTATTTTACTCGTGAATTTATCCAACGAACAATCATAATGGTAAAAATGTACGAATTAAACGAGAGATCGAATGGAGATACCTTCAATATTCAATATTCGTTTCAGCGGCCCGATCTTTCCGTCGATACTCTCGAACAAATCTGCAGCCACGATGTAAAGATTTTTCGCCCCGTCCTCGACAATGCTGTATGTGGCATCGCTGGAGTACGCAAGGGCTTGATTCGCCACCAAAGTCCACGGCGTAGTTGTCCAAGCGAGCCCGTAAATCTTTCGTCCATTAAGGTCGTCCGCTCTCAAACGATCGCTCGGTAAATCGGTCACGAGAAAACGTACAATGATGCATTTACTCCGATGATGATCGTTGTATTCCAATTCGGATTCTGCCAGGGCTGTCCTGTATTGCTTTCATTGAGATTAAGCTTTATCAAAGCAATATTTCAAGAATAAATATACCCGAAACAGTGTGTACGTAGACACTACTGCATTAAGCATAAAAATGTGCAAAGTTTTTTTTCAATACAAGAAATTTAAACTGTATAAATTTTGTAAAAATTTGTTTATCTAGTTTTCTCATGAATATTTGTTTGTTTGTGTCTCATCCAAATAAATAAACCCACTGGTGGTTCAAAGACTATAAAAAAGCTTTTGTACCTGGACGAGGGTGACCAGTGAACAGGCTTGAAATCCCTGAAAACGAGCTTCTTCTCGTACAACTCGTAAAAACGTTCCAATTGATTCGTCACATACGTTACATCGTCAGTCAAGTAACAGCCGGAATCTTCCCAGTCAGCGGCTACTCCCCAAGATGCAAAAGCTTCTCGTTGCTGTTCCACAGCCTTCCTGGCATATTTGCGAGCTGTGCGCGAAAATGGTTCGAGTAATGATAAATAGCCAATCACCATTTTCTTTATGAATTAAAAAAGATTGAACGTATTACCTAGTTGGCGAATTTCCAGAGGAGTCAGCTTGCTTTTCTGCTCTTTGAGACTCTTCAAGACTTTTAATTCTATCGGCAAGCCATGACAGTCCCACCCCGGCACGTAATGGACTCGTTGACCTCTTATTATTCGACTCCTTATCGTAATGTCCTTGAGAATCTATAAATTGACATTTAGTTTTGTTTTATTCGGTCTTTCCACTGGAGACGAAATGGAACAATCGTAACAATGATTAAAAACTAAAAATGTTGCCACAGACAATAGCAGCTACCTGGGCTATCTATCACTCTGGCTATCTCCCATGTGATGATAATATACTGATGGGTGGCTGTCCGTGCCAAAATACCAAACGTGCTAGCAGTATGTAGTTAATAACAAATTATACTAATAATAAACGTTACCTTGTTTACGGCATGTCCCATGTGAGGAACTCCATTGGCGTAAGGTGGTCCGTCGTGCAGAATGAAATCAGGGCCCTGGAGATTCTCTCTCTGCCAATTGTACAATTCTCCAAACCCGCATTTCTACACATTTTTCATATCACGTTCAATAAAGCGAGCAAGGATTTCATAAACTTTATGGACGGGCGGCATGGTTTGTTCTTTAAAATACCTCTATCAAGTATCGGTCACTTTGTACTCTGTTTTCCTTTTTGACCCACGTAGGAAAATTGGTTTTCGGCAACAATACATTATATCGTTGCTTGTCATTGTCGCTTTTATTGTCGCAGTAGGACATTCGAAAGGTCCTTCCATTATGTGATAACGAAAAAAGTAAACACTTCGCCCGTGTGTTCATGAGCGCGGCCATGTTGTTTCCGTCATATATCGTCTGCTCGATTGCTCTAGAACGATGGAAAGTGTTCGCGACGTCAAATTTCAGGTGGGAAATTCCGGCGCCGGATCACACCGACACGAAGCCTAATAGGATAGCTGTTCTATTCTTTTGCGTCCGGCTGCCGATTTCCAGTTCACCATTGCCGTTTTTCGGCTTCCAATTTATTGGTTTTATTTGTCGACTTCCAATTATTGACTTCTAGTTCAATACGCCCAATTGTCGAATTTCGTTTTATCAGATGCGGTGTCCGATTCTGGTTGTCGAATTCCGGCTTATCACTTACGGTTCTAAACTCCGAATTTGTCGCTTTCCGTTCCCACTTTCTATTTTTCGACTTCCGGTTTTGTATTCTCGATTACCGTATATAATTTTCTCGCGTTCCAAATGAATTTTGCTTTTTCAAGTAAAGACGATGAATATGTAGAATCACGGCTTTTGCGATGAACACTGTTTACAGTGTCTTTTTACACGCGTGCAGGACATATGACGGCTACGTTTGTGGAAATTTGAAACGAGATTACATCAAAAATCACAATGCTCTCTTACCAAATGTACAGAACTATAGATTTTGCCTGAAATGGTTTATAAATGTTCGAATTGAAAGTTTCATCGAATACCAATAGTTTCCCATTAAGAAGCTAATATCGCAAGTGACTGTGCGATATTAGCTAGTTCAATATCTACTGAACTAGCTAGTATATTTTTCCATGCGACGTACATACTTAAAATACAGGCACCCTAACACAATCCCCGATTTTCGGTTTTCTGATAAACAGAAATATCCAGGCGAATAGAAAGTTATAAAGTGGACAATTGATGTAAGATTCGTAGTGATACGTTTCGCGAGCATACAGACCTGCAACTCAACAGCCTTCTGTGAACGTCAGAGTATGACTCACATACATGTATGCGCTTAATAATAAAACGCATATGTTCCATCAAAATATAGCACTCGATGTATTATACCGGCGACATTTCCGAGGAACCTTTTTTTCATAATTTTGCGAACGCGCAGACTTAGGAAGTTGGATCTGTTGTACCTTAACTTATATCGTTTGGGTGTATTGAAACTGGATCGGTATTAGTCACAAGTGAGAAAAAAAGTAATTTAGGTACGACTGTCGTATGGTATACAATTTTTATTGCGATATTCATAATATCGAGTAATGTATAAATTACGATTCATCTCGCATTCTGTCATAGTTGTTTTATGTATTATACAAATTTAGGCCCACGACATATATTAATTTGAGCCATTGAGAAATATAGATTGTTGAGAAGATGATGGACGCGCAGGAGCATCGCTACTGTAAAGTATCATGGATATCATCAAACATTTGATTCACCATTCTTTAAATTTTCGCAACAAAACTTCGAAAAGTTTTTTTTACATTTTGCGATATTCATTTCCGGTTATCTTCTGTAACGGAAACGGACGACAAGACAGCGTGCCAATTCTTCCCAACTTGCATACCCAACGCCCATCACAGACGGGTACAATAGACCGTTTAAAATTCGTTGAGCCATACAGGTGGCCTATCAGCGACGTTACTCCCAATCGGTTTCTGGTTGCGAGTCGTATTCGCTCGTAGCGGAGTTCCTATCGGAGACGGAAGTCTCGTTCATATTGGGGGGCGGTATGAGGCGTGATATTCTTTCCATAGCGGGTGGCATGGAACCGCTCGCGATGCCTTTTCTTCGAAGCGCGAGCTTGGCGCGCAGATCGTCCATGAGGTCACCACCGACCGACGCAGATGACGGACGGTCTTCGGCGGTGATGGTTTTTCGTAATTTCGCCTTGCCGATACCACCGGCGGCTCGGATGGCAGCCATTAGGTTCTTCTGGTCGTCAACCGCTGCCGGTATCGCCTTTGGAGTTATCTTTTTCAGAGGATGCTTCTCTTCGCTCACGGACTCCGTAGGCTGATCTGGTGGTGGTGGAGGTGGTGGAGGCGGCGGGGGTGGCGGAGGAGGTGGCGGAGGTGGTGGAGGCGGAGGTGGATTTCCCGTTGAAATCGTGGATCGCTGATTGATCTCCTGGCTTTCGGTTTGTCCGCGATTCGTCTGCATCGTTGGAACGGAGGTAGAAACAGGAGGTGGAGGAGGGGGTGGCGGCGGCGGTGGTTGTTCCGAAACCGGAAGTTGTTCCTTCGGTCTCGAATCCTCCGTGACGTCCGGCAAATTCGGCATGTCTTGCTCGTCTAGGGTCGCAAGGTTCGACCTAGTTTCGCCCGTTTCGGGCAACTCGACACGTATCGGTGTCGTGACTGCGGACGACGGAGCGATCGGACTTTGAAAGCTCAAGTCGAGAGTGAATCTCTCATCTTCGACGATACCCGGCAGATCGGGTAACGTTGGTGGCACGTCGATCTGAGGAACTTCACCGAGAGTGGGCGCGTAAAGATAAGACGGCGACTCAAAATCGACCGAGTTCCAAGGTTGAACTATGGAGTCCGGCGCGTCCTCCAGTCGTTGAGAGGTCGTCGTTGCGGATGATAATTGCAATGGCTTCTCGGTTATTCCCTCGTCCGTCAATAGAAGAGCACTCACCGAAGACACGTCGCGACGAGGAAACTCCTCGTTCTTCGTTACTCTTCTCTTAGCTTTTCCCAACACATAGTAAAATTGTAATTTTTCCTGGAGAGTCGCATCTCCTAGCCTGTGCTCCTCTCTCTGGTCCTGATTCGTCCTACGGGACTTCGACTCATCCTCACCACCCAAAGGTGTAGACTTTCTTCCAGCAGTGTGAACTTTGGACATGCATTCCGGCTTAACGATAGTTTCGTACTCTCGGTAAGTCGAGAATGCTGGGTACTTGGCCTCTGAATACAATTTTGTCGCTTTGAGACTCAGGCTTGTCTGCAGGTAGTGCAGTTGATCTTGAAGCTTGGATGCTTTGTTCCTCACTGTGGAAAGTCTGAAAGACAAATCTACATTTTTCTTCCAGGCTCCAAATTTCTGTTACAGAAACTTTTAGCCAGGAATTTCCAACAAAGAGCCTTTCAATAAAGACTATCCAAGAAGGACCTGCCAGTAAGAAATTTCCTAGGGGAGGGTCAAATTAGAGATTTCCAAGCAAGACAAATCTACGAAGGGCCTTTCAGGAAGGACATTCCAGAATGCACTTCCCAAGTTCATGGAACGAACTTCCAGGGAAAATAATTTTGGCAAGAAAGTTAGAAGTCTTCACAAGAATTATTTAAAAAAAAATCCCTTTTACAAACTCATTAATACTAATAAGTATCATAGCGCACCTTTCTGCATATCCCAACAATCTGTCGTCGATGCATTGAAAAATGTGTTCTGCTGCGACTTTCAAACTGTCCAGGGTATCCGCTATCTGCGTTATCGTTTCCTCATGCCTCGTATCATGAGGAATCACATCTATAGCAATGATACAACATGGGAAAAACGAATTAACAATTTGGTAACAATATTTTGTTGATAAGTGACTAATTCTAGTTTTTACCAATTTCAATACGTTCCAACATCGTTCTCAGTATCGATTATTAGGTCCTCAATCTTGAAACGGGGTCTGTAATGAACGATTGCATTACTGCTGTCATACCTAAAGAGGATTGTCGTGCGGCGATAGGTGACTCGTGAAGGATCGAACTTATGCTAAAATCGTATGATACTTTTAGTTTTATTCGAACCTAACGTCACTTTACCTTCGAAAAATCACAGAATTTGTTCATCGAAACGTCTGCGTTGATCGATTATTGTGCATTTATTGCACATTGTGGTTATGTTTGCTCTCGTGACTCGAACGTCCGAATCAAAACAACAACTACGCGAGTCATTGATACGCGTCTTTACAATAATAACAATAATAATAGACCTAGTTACTAATTCGTTTTTATCAATGCATGAATGTATTTTTTTCTACGCTGTCGAGTCCGCTTGCTCTCAAAGTACTCTCGTACGAAGTTTTCTTTGTCGTTTAAGTTTCGAAGTTCCCTCGGATGTTTTTGAATGTAATATATTTTTTTTAAATAATAAGCGATCTTTCCACGAAGCGGGTGAGCTCGTTATAGTTGGTCAATTGTCCTCGGGGACGATAATGCGTTCTGTATATAATCGCGTGTAAAGAAAGAAAATAATGGAACATGGAGCTTGTTTCAGTCGATCGACGATGGGTTCAAAGTTTTCCCCCATCGCGCTAGACATCTGAAAAAAGTAAATTCTTTACCCGAAGTATCGCGTTTTCGTTCCTATTACGTGAGACAAGCGACCTTCGTATGGAAATGAGTTGTTTTCGTTCTTTGTGACGAAAGAGTGAAAAAGTGGCAGAAAAAAGCGAGAGAGAGTGAGGGAGTGACGATTTTGACAGTGTATTGTATCCGATGCGTCGTCATTCTTGATCAGACCAAAATCGTACGATATTATCATATATACTCTTGACGAGCGTGAGTCGCGCTTGTGCATTGTTTACTCAGACGTACGTTAACTCAGACTTATAGTAATATTACTCGCATAAACGATTGACAAAATGAGTGATAAAATAGGCGCTAATCAACCCCAGCCAATTGTCAAGATTGGGCATTACACGCTGGGTCAGACACTTGGAGTTGGAACTTTCGGAAAAGTCAAGAGTAAGTGACATTGTTATATTTAATTAATTCTGTAACTAACAATAATAGTAACATTGCGCAAGTATCATCGTCAACACTTTAATTGTTCCGACTCTTGCAATAATAATTATTTATCATTGTTTTCATTGTTAAAATATTATAATCATCATTGTCCTATCATTATGATCGTTTGTGGTACCCTTATAACCATTATCATAGCAAAATCATAATTACTTATATTATATCATCGCAAGATTATTTTCTTAAATCCAGACATTTTTTGTTACAGTTGGCGAACATGTCGTTACCAAGCACAAAGTGGCAGTAAAGATCTTGAATCGTCAGAAGATTAAAAGTCTGGATGTGGTTGGGAAGATCCGACGGGAGATTCAAAATCTCAAACTCTTTCGTCATCCGCACATTATTAAATTGTGAGAATAATCACAATAATGGTTAATCATGGGAACAAGAAATATTTTTTTAACATTCCTACACTCTAGCTTTGTACATTTGTATGAGCGATTGTATTTATGGGTAGGAATGCCAAGAGTCTGATACAAAAATGATGAACGCCATGATTGGATTTTCCAAAATCAGGTATCAAGTGATAAGTACCCCAACGGATATATTCATGATAATGGAGTACGTTTCCGGTGGCGAGCTCTTCGACTACATCGTTAAGCATGGCAAGCTCAAGGAGCACGAAGCTAGGAGATTCTTTCAGCAAATAATCTCTGGAGTGGATTACTGTCATCGTCACATGATTGTCCATCGTGATCTCAAGCCTGAGAATCTTCTCCTGGATCACAATCTTCACGTAAAGATCGCTGACTTTGGTATGCGTTGAGAACGTTTTGTTCCTTTCTGGTTTGTTAGGCGAGTTCTTTCCAATAATTAGCTCATTTTTGTTGGATACCTAGGGCTCTCGAATATGATGATGGATGGTGAGTTTTTACGAACGTCTTGCGGCTCACCTAACTACGCAGCTCCGGAGGTGATCTCTGGTAAATTGTACGCCGGTCCTGAGGTCGACATATGGTCCTGCGGTGTCATTTTGTACGCTCTTCTCTGCGGTACACTGCCGTTTGATGATGATCATGTGCCCACCCTCTTCCGCAAGATCAAATGTAAGAGCACGTTTCACAAATTCACAGTCGTAAAATTATCAGGCAACAGGGATAAATGTTACGTAGTGTATTTCCAGTCATTTTCGACGTTGAGAGTCTGTAGCAAAGCCCTTTAAATACGCGTCTCATGCAAAGTACTCTAGCGACGTTCCTTTCAAGAAAATATTTGGGGAATCATTAACAATTACTAACGAACGAACGTGAAGACACATGAATTTTTTCTAAGGAACGATTTACTTGACAAGATTTTGATAAAGTATATCGTTAAATGATTCAATAGAATAAACAATATAGTAATTCTGTTTTCCTTGATCTTAAATACGAAAACAATGATAAATACTTTTCATTTGATATTATCTCTATGATTGAGTATAGAAAACAAAAATTATAAATTATGCAACAAATGTCCAGAAATATGTATTATCCACGTCACATTCATCTAACAGTTATAAATTAATTGTATTTTTAATTTTTATGCATTTCCAGCTGGTATTTTTCCGATCCCGGAATATCTGAACAAGACCGTCGTGAGTCTACTCTGCCACATGCTTCAGGTAGATCCGATGAAACGTGCGACCATCGAGGACATAAAGTAATTGGCCACTTACCAATTTGACAGATATTAATATGTTTCAAATTGATAACGATTATGCGTTAACACGCGTCCACGATGAGAATGAAGTCGATTGAAATTTCAGAAAGCATGAGTGGTTCCAGAAGGATTTACCGACGTATTTGTTCCCATCGCCGGTCGAGCAAGACTCATCGGTGATCGACATCGAGGCGGTGAATGAGGTATGCGAGAAATTCAACGTTAAAGAAGCGGAAGTCCACTCGGCCCTGCTGAGCTGTGATCCGCACGATCAGCTGGCTATAGCGTATCATCTCATAATTGACAACAAAAGAATCGCCGACGAAGCTGCAAAGGCTCAGCTCAAAGACTTTTATGTCGCTTCGAGTCCACCGCCGGTGGCATTTACCCCGAGCGAGAGTACGAGTAGCCCTCTGAGACCGCATCCCGAGAGAATTGCACGTGAGTTTGTGCAAAATACTTATTCACGACGAAAAATGTTATGCTCTTCACGAGCATTCTGCCATTAGACAAAAATCGTCATTGGAAACGAAAATGTAATTTTTCAGCTTTGCGAGAACGTCAGAGCGGACAAGTACCGGCGGTGCCGCAAGGTAATCGCGGAACTCCTGTAAAACGAGCGAAGTGGCACTTGGGTATAAGATCCCAGTCAAAACCAAACGACATAATGAACGAAGTTTACCGCGCCATGAAGGCACTGGATTTCGTAAGTTTTTTTGAATCTGTACTGCGATAATGTTACCATCAGCCATTATGAAAAGATTATATACGCGAATTAAAACGATTTTTCCATTTCTTGCGGAGTTTACCTTTTTCGGCACTGTATGAAGAAGCGTCATGCTAAGTGGCGGGAGGTAGTTGACGGTCTCTGACTGATCATATATGCCATATTATTTTTTGCGATTTCTGTATTAACGCTCCATTCTCAAGACCGAAGAAATGAGACTAACTATAAACAAATCCGTTCAATCATCGGCAAATGAATATTTTTTAGAATTTGATTAGTATTTCTAACAACTATTATTATTATTGACGGATAATTAAATCCGCCTATTCATTACGATACCCTTTATGAACATACGAGTACTTTCGTCGTTCAACATTCATTTTGTCTATTGGCAGGAATGGCGGATCATCAATGCCTACAGCGTTAGGGTGCGCCAGAATAATAAGCTAACAAATAAATACAGCAAGATGTCGCTACAGCTTTATCAAGTAGATTATAAGAGCTATCTGTTGGATTTTAAATCATTGGCTTCCGACGATACAGAGGACATCCTGAGAGGTAATACAATTCGACATACAGTTGATAATATTTTGTTTTTAATTACCTGAGATCCAGCGTTGCAAGTTTAACCAAGTAGACTTGTCAATTAGATCTTTTGTATTCTTCTTTACTCCCTACCTGCACTTCGCTAATCGAATCAAATATTTCGTTGAATTCGACGGCGTTTTAAGCCACACATGCTCTCTTTGTTAGAACTTGATGTTAGATTTAATTTTTTGAAAACGAGCTTCAACTGCTTGCACATCGACATTATTCCTCGCTTTATTTTTCCACAGATCCGGCAGTGATTCCACCTCAAGCGACCGGTCACCACACGATGGAATTTTTTGAAATGTGTGCCGCTCTGATAACTCAGCTCGCCCGATAAAGTTAGCGTAACCCAAGCGAACTGAGAGAAGAAAGGAAAAAAGCACGATGAAAAGGCATATAAGTTTTATTGAATGGACGGATTAACTGTGTAGAGTAACAATTGTATAAATAATAATCGAGCTAATGTCACACGTCGGATTTTACGTTTAACTTCGCTTTTTCGTTCGTTGTTGGTCTGTACGTTTCGGAGGCAGCGGAAATGTGAGTAACGAGATTGACGTTTATTCTATGCCTTTGTACAAAATAAAATATCGATACTTGAATACGCGAGTGTTCGTGCAAACGCGTTTAGAATGGTATATTAGAAAAGAACATTATTTCCACATCCCGTGAAAGATGAATCTTTGAATAAAATATACGTTATCGCGAATTTGTCAGTCCGAGGACTTTTCCTAACGCTTCGGTAGCCATTTAAGGAATGTTATCGAAACGATCGCTGCTTGAATTCGATTCGCTCCTGATGGTGCATTCGATTTTCACTTTTCTTGCTCGTACATGCACGACGAATTCTTTTCTTCTTCTATACAGTGACTAGATTGTTTCTGTTTGGTGCTTGTGGCGGATTGCTTCGTAATCGGCGGAAGAGAAGGACGTGTGGTTCTGAAAATGAAGAAAACATTGCCATGCTGTTTCAAACATTCAGTACATAATGTTCCATTTTTTTATATCCGTGTTACCCTACCACCAGTCATGGTTATTATGCTTTATCATCATTGACGAAGCTCTGTGATTACCTGGGCCATGCATCATGTAATGCACCCAACCGGGACTCTGTTGAACCGTAAGATTGCGCCACTCGGTCTCTGTCATCAGGTGTGATTTTGGCACAAGCTTGGTGAGTTCAGCAGATAAAATGACGTGCCTTTGAATCATATATGAAAACTAATGTTAAAAATTATTATCGAAGAATATTTATGTATGGTGAGACTCAATGAGTATTAAAGATAAAGGCATAAAACAAACGCACGTATCACACATAGTAAAGACCATGATGATATGTTATTCATTGGTTTAGCCTTCTCTACTATAAATAATTACTGGGTATCTTTGAGTCGGATTTATACTATTTTTATAACATAATTTGGGCGCAGCATCACACTTCCATAAGCAGATGTTTCATGCTGTTCTGGATCTTTCTATAGGTGTAGGTATACCTGGTGTAATTGATGGAAGGACATGGCCGAACAGCCTCATTCAAACAAGTGTCTCAATTGTGAGTCGAACTTTCTTTAGTCAAGCGAATATTTAGGTACCTCAAAATGGAATGAATATTTGCATTTTTCATTCGGTAGAGTAAACAAATATTCATTGTTCAGATATGTTGAAAAAGCAAGAATACTCGAGGTGCGCCCTTCATAAATCACGCGACGTAAAACGGAGTTCCCACAGAACTAACCTGTATTCGTATTTATCGTCGTTGTATTTTTCGGAGTATTGAATTGAATCACTTGACATTGTTACTCTCGCGATAATATAACTATTTGTCACATTTATCGAACGAACAGTTTTTTACACCCGCGTCACTTTTCCTCGTTTCTCTTTCCTCGCTTTCTCCCAAAAGGTAAATAACGCACAGGCCGCAAAATTGGTAACAACGCGTCGCTAGACGCTTTACTCACCTAATTAGCGCTACTAGCGGTCGCGTGTAGTACTCCAAGATTGGCCCAAGCGTATATCGGCAGTCGGCAGCGAAGCGCGGGACAAGATTTTCTTTTTAAAAGGGGTAGTGCCCCCCCGCCTCCGCCACCCCGCCCGGCCGTCGATTACAATAGTAGATTCTCACGGATTTCTGAAATGGCTCATCAGAATTTTACGAAATTTGGCCAGACAATGTGAAATTAATAAACGAACGGCCGTCTACTCCCCAAATGTCCCCTCTCAAATTGACAAACAAATTACAGATGGTATTACCACGCGAGCGTCGTGATGAACATGCTGTAAAATATAAAGTTTGAGTAACATCACGACTTGGAGGGGAGAAGAGCCGCGTAGCCATATTCAAAATACACATTTTGGAACCTCAATCATTTGATTATGTCACGTATTTTAGGAGATCCATGAAAATCTACAACTTGTAGGTATTTGTTTACATTTTGAGATAATATCGTCCGATATTTGTGGCATTTAGTTCCGGCGAATGTCGGGAGCGGCGCACATCTCTACATTTTTGGTGTGTACGTACATACGTATGCATACGCACACACAAGGCCCGTCGAGACTTGCCGGACACTAGCGGCAATGTTGTCTTTTGGTAGAGAGCCGTAGCTCGAACTAATTTTGTTTTACCGACGCGAGCAGAGGCTGCGTCAAAGTTTCGTCGCGGGTTTCGCCCCCTCTTAACAGAAAATATTCCTTTCTCCCGCAATGCGTATAAGGTAAATATCGTAGTTTGTTATCATACGTATAAAATTTGTGAGTTTATATCGACGTTTTGCTTCTGATCGCTTTGCAAGAAGCAAACTGTGCGCGTGTCGCGTTAGGTAGATTCCAGTTCCACGATGGTAATTCGCCAATTCCGACTTTATCAGCAGGCAGTTTTCTTACTTCCGAAATACCAACACTTCGACGGTTCTTACTTAATCTATTTTTTATGTCAATTTCATAATACTGAGTATTGCGCAAAGGCGAGTTTTCAACGTGTCCGTTCGACAGCGATTATTCGATGGCCAAACATCGTTTCATCACGCGACGCTTTTCCTGTCCGTCTTGTCAGTGACAATTCGGTGCTTGCGAACGATAGAAAAGGTAAAATAACCCTTCCTGCCAACTCACCGATTCGTTAAAAACTTGTGCCGCAAACGACTCGGAGCGAGTTTATTTTTATTTTTTGTTCTTGTAATCTCAAATCGATATGAACATTTGATCGAGCCAAATAAACTACTGCGGACGATAAGAATCATTGTCATTTCGCGATCGTCATCGAGAGATTTACATTTGTTTAATCGTGTAATCTTTGCGATAAATTGGGCCAATTGGTCCTCAATATTGTTTTGTTACGTGGTGCGTGTGGACAGTTGGCACTTTTCGTGACGGCGATGAGGTGTTGGTGCGGTGAGGTGTAGTTTCATTTATTGTTTTTTTTTACGAACGAGACTAAAGTTGTTGCACATACGTCGAAAGTATGTCAGGCTCAGCTGTCGGGTACAGCCCGGAAAACAATACGAAATTTTTGGAATCTCTGCTTGCCGATCTCAAGATACTGAGTGTTGAAACCAAAAAGAAGTATCCACAAATTAAGGAGGTTAGTGCTGCTTTGACAGTTTATTGTAAGTAACCGCGCATATTGTTTTTTTTTTAAAGGAAGCGTAATATGATATTATTATGACATAAATAATGATAATAATATATATCTTTATTTAATTTCTATTATCTTTGCTAATTATATAATGCTAATCCTATTTTCGTAATAATAATATTTATCGTAAGAAGAATGATGAAAACACAGGTGATGATGATAATGATGATGATAATACCAATATTGATTGTTACGATAATTGTTGTTATTAGCCTTATTAAAGGTAGACTCTTCTTTGAAATAATCCCTGTCACTTTAATATCGTAATGCGTCACAAATGCACAAACAAAACACTCTAAACTCATCATGTGTTCCACAGTCATGCGAGGAAGGAATTACAAAATTGCGGACGGCATCGAACAATCCGGGTACATCAGTCTACTATATAGTGAATCAAATACTTTATCCACTAGTTCAAGGATGCGAGAGCAAGGACATCAAAATTGTGAAGGTTTGCAAGATCAATAAACAATATACAGCATACGTATCTAAAATTATGGTAGCATGTCAGAATATTCTACGACAAAACATCACCCAATAAAACATCATTGTTTGGACTTGTTTGTGTTTGTTTGCGGGAGTTTATGTGTGTTTGTATGTTTATTTGGGTTTGCACGTTTATGGGCTTCCTGGGGATATTTTATCGTTGTGATGTTTTGTTGTGTAATATTTTGTCATTGATATTTCGTCTGTGATATTTTGTTGTGCGATCAGGTGACACAGAACCAAAATTATTCACCAATTTGTGATAGGTCAGTTATTTTAAGAAAAAAGGGCATTGTGATTGTTTACATTTAACATTTTTTGACAGTTATGCCTGGGAATGATGCAGAGACTCATAACGCAGCAAGCAGTGGATCAAAAAGGAGCACGTTACATTACGGATGCTCTGTGGATGCTGATGGAACTGGGTATGGAAGAAGTAAAGGTGTTGCAAACTGTGACGCTGCTGCTGACCAGCAACACTGTCGTTCACGGAGAAACATTGGCCAGGGTAAGCTTTGAAAATAATAGCTTGGAAACATGGCGAATTTTGGAACAGATATCAAATTTGGTGGTATCGACAGTGAAGAATGTTTTCGGATTGAAGAGAATTAACTACGTTGTGTATTTCTCCGGGGTAGGAAGAGACCACGTTTCATTTTTGGATGTTTTAGAGATATTTTTTGTACACACTGAATGATCAGATGGGTGTAGTACCTTGAATGAAAAGAGAATTACTCTCCAATAAGTTTCGTCATTTCAGAATCTAGTGCTGTGCTTCCGTCTTCACTTCACGAAAGACTGTACAACAATAAACACGGCTGGTGCGACAGTGAGACAGTTGGTCTCTCTGGTCTTCGAGAGAGTGGTAGCAGAGGACGAGGAGAATACGACTCCGCAAGAGCCGGACAAGAGTATACTTGAGGAGTTAAAAGTGTGCACGAATCAGGCACCGAAGGGCCTCGCACCATGCGCAGCGGATGCTTTCCTAATGTTTCAAGTATGCAAGAGGCATTACTGTTATCGTGCGACGATGAGTCGCAAAGATGCTGGACTGAATTGCTTATTTTAAATCGTTATCGTCATTGCAGGATTTGGTGCAGCTCGTGAACGCGGATCAACCATACTGGCTGATCGGTATCACGGAAATGACGCGGACATTCGGCCTAGAACTCCTTGAGTCGGTGCTCACGAATTTTTCGTCGGTTTTCTTCAAGGTACGCCACGATAATATGATACACGACCTACCGTTGCTAACGGTAATTAAACGTATCAAGAAAAGACTCGATTTATCCCATCGCTTAGGCTAGGTTGTACCGTCAATTCAAAGTTCGCATTCTATTTACACTGTGATAGCTAAGCTCAGGCCAAGGTGCCAGTTAGAACTTCGGAATCGTCGGAATATCAGGTTGCCGATTAGATATTACCGATCCCTCATGTTGCACTCGTTTTTTTTTTCTGTTATAGCATCCAGAGTTCAGTTTTCTACTGAAAGAACGTGTCTGTGCTCTGGTAATAAAGTTGTTCTCGCCAAATATAAAGTATCGGAACTCGGTACCTGCGTCGATGCAGCCGGCGACACCTCTCGACAAACCGTACTTTCCTATTAGCATGCGTTTGCTCAGAGTCGTCTCCATACTGGTGCAAAAGTATCATTCGCTTCTGGTAAGTCGCGAGAATCCAACGAGCAAATATCTTTCACAATTTGTACAAAAACTATATTCGTATGTTTTTGCTTATGTGTATGAATCAGGTAACGGAATGCGAAATATTTTTGTCGTTAATCGTCAAATTTCTGGATCCCGACAAACCTCCCTGGCAACGCGCGCTGGCCCTCGAAGTCCTCCACAAAATGACCGTGCACACGGATCTTCTCACGAGTTTCTGCGAGTGTTACGATCTCAAACAACACACGACCAACATATTTCAGGACATTGTCAACAGTCTGGGCGCATATGTCCACAGCCTCTTTATAAATCCTCAGGTCATCGGACAACCTGGTTAGAAAATGTTTTATTTGATAAAAGGGATGGGAAAGTCGCTTCAGGGACGAATTTTTATTTCCGATTAACATCAATTTTTGCTTGGAGGAAGCTGTTTAATTTTTCATACACCTGTGCTGTCTGAAATAGATTACGATAATTATCGGCTGTTTTGGGTAACAAACACATTATATTCTTAGTTTGCAAATAAGCTGAATATACTTTATCTTTGTTAGAAGAAACTCGTACAACTGTGCTTTGTCTTGAGTGATGAAACTGCGTTTTCGTTTGTTTAAGGAAGCGGAGTTTCGCCGGCTCAGAGCGGTGCTCCGGCGTTGCTGGCCGGCATGCCGGTCGGTCCTGGCGTGTCACCCCAACCGGGTTTCTATTCGCGCGGTGTTTGGCTTCCGGTTGTTCAAACGTTTTCCAGTGGTCAGGCGAAACCAACGTAGTAAGACAAAAAGAATTCTTGATGATTCGTAGTAAAAAAAGAAGAAAATCTAAATAATTCGTATTACGAAAGAAACAAATTTGAATACGTAGTGAGAATGAAAAATATACTAAATAAAAAACGCTAAACTTTGGCGAATACGTTTGGATTTCGAGAAATCTCGAATATCACTTGACACTCGGGAAAATCCACGGGGGGCATTAGCCTGAAGAATTTTTCGTGAGGAGGAAAAGTTGATGCGTTTTTCAGTCTTGAAATGTTGGACAAGATCGAGCCGCCACAGATACCGGACGGTTATGGAATAAGTATAGCGTACGCGTGCCTGCTGGATATAATAGGCTCCATTGCGCTCGCGGTGACTGGACCAAAGGAACAAGGAAACGAGAGCCCGTACAATCCCACGGAAACTGAACGCCGTCTACACACGCAACTCATCAATTCGAGCTGGTGCGGTCTGCTCGCAGCTCTAAGTCCGCTAGTGGACGCGAGGTAATAATCGTTTCGTCATTTCTTAGCCCCGCTTTTCGTCACTTTTCATTTTCTAAGAGGGCCTCGCGCCCTCCGTTTCTTCTTCGATTATTCCAGCAAGAATAATCAATTAGTGAAAAATTACAGCACGGACGAGTCCGCGACGGAAAACGTTTTGAAGGCCATTCAAACTTTCGCGTCGCTCTGTGGTCTGTTGGATCTTCAAATACCCCGTGACGCCTTCATCACTGCGATATGCAAAGCGTCGTTGCCACCTCATTACGCTCTAACCGTACTGAACAACGCACCTCAAGGAATACCGTCGGGTAGATCCCAAGAATTGTCGCAATTCAATCCTACAAGTGCCGGCGAACCGGATTATCGACAGCAAGTCGTTGCTGTCGGAACTCCCTTGCCCACAGCTTCGCTACCCATCGGTATGAGATACTCCAAACTTTTATTCGACATTGACGCAACGAACAAACGAATGTTCACTTGAACGGGAATAAATAGCGTCGATAACATCTGTAGCTCTCTCCATGGCTTCATTTCAATTTGATTAACGGGTCAATCTGAACTCAACAAGAATCAATTATTTATATAATTAAATCCTTTATACAAGTATTCTTTGACATGAATTTAAACGAAACAAAAAATGTACGTGTTAGTGTAGAAATGAAATGAATTCTTTCATTTGGCTCCAACAAACATTCAAGCTCAAGCTATCGCTCATTGAATATTTATGACGATTCGTGTAAATATTTCTTAACGCATCTGCGGAAAAAATGAAAAAAATAGTGTCGGATTTGTTTGGGTTATGGAAAATAACATCAAAACGCATTTAAACGAACGCGTCCAGCGATCAATCAAATCCATTTGTACCGAAAAATATAATGTGTACAGAAATGTTAATTACCTCGAAACGGGTTTATTCGATAGCTTCAACGTTACAGGTGCTCAACAGGGCCCGGTGATGTTAACAGCGAAGAATCTACAATGTATGCGGGCCCTTTTGTTACTGGCCCATTGTCACGGAAGTATACTCGGTAGTGCGTGGCATCTCGTTCTCACGACGCTTCAACATTTGGTTTGGATCCTTGGACTGAAACCATCCACCGGTGGATCCCTGAAGGCCGGTAGAACCGCAACGGATTCCAATGCCGTTCTAACGACCGCGGTAATGGCCGATTTACCTGTACTCAGTGCCATGTTGAGCAGGCTCTTCGAGAGCAGTCAGTATCTCGACGACGTGGCGTTGCATCATCTGATCGATGCTCTTTGCAAATTGAGCCAGGAAGCCATGGAATTGGCCTACTCGAACAGAGTGCGTACTTGCGTTCACTAATAATGAACGATACTCGCATTGGTATTCCATGTTTCTTCATTGCCGTCACAGAAAAAAATGCTTTTATCAGCACGTTTTGTTTTTCATACAGGAACCCTCGTTATTCGCGGTTGCGAAACTTCTCGAAACGGGTCTCGTGAATTTGCCACGGGTCGAAGTACTCTGGAGGCCGTTGACGAATCATTTGCTCGAGGTTTGTCAACATCCGCATATAAGAATGCGGGAATGGGGCGTCGAGGCGATCACTTACTTGGTAAAAGCCGCGCTGCAGCACAAATATCCTCAGCCTCTTCGCGATAATCAAGTACGTTCGAAAGTAAACGAAAGCATCGCTATTTTTATTATTACGTCGTTATTTCGAACGTTCCAATAACAATAATTATCATTTCCCCAGAAATTGCAAACACTGTTGCTGGGTCCTCTCTCAGAATTATCGTCAGTGCGGCACGCAGATGTGCGGCAACGGCAATTGGAATGCGTTCTACAGGTGCTTCACGGTGGCGGCGAAACTTTGTTCCACGGATGGCCACTTGTACTCGGTATAATCGGCGCTGTCTCGGATCATCACGGTGAAGCCCTCGTCCGCATAGCCTTTCAGTGCCTCCAATTGGTCGTCACTGACTTTCTGCCAGTTATGACGTGGCGTTGCCTTCCGCTCTGCGTTGACACGGCTGCCAAATTTGGCTCGCAGACACAAGAGCTGAACATCTCGTTGACCGCTGTGGGATTGATGGTAAGATATAAGAAAAAAGTGACTCGACGAATAGGAACAACATTTTTTCAAAATACGAAGAAATTAGTGATTATTTTTTTAGATTATTGAATACTCAACAGATTACTAAATATACAAGAAAAAACGTTTCAGTGGAACATCAGCGACTACTTTTACCAGAACGCGGAAAAGTTATGCTTGAGTTTGAGGGGTGACACCGGTTCCGTTTTCCCCGATTTTCCCGGCACGACGAATATGCCACCTTTTGACAAATTGTGGATGTGCCTTTACGCCAGATTGGGTAATTACTCGCACGTGCGACTTCATTGATGAATCTATACTGCAAATATTTTATGATACAGAAAAGTGAACAAAATAAGGAAAATGTTTGAGAACGATGCAAGTATGAGCAACTGCTAAAATTGTTTCGCAGGTGATCTGTGCGTCGATTCTCGTTCGGCCGTAAGAAAATCAGCGGGTCAAACATTGTTCTCGACCATATCCGCCCACGGTGGTCTGCTGCATCAACCGACCTGGCAAGCGGTACTCTGGCAAGTGCTCTTTCCGCTTTTGGACAAAGTAAGAAATCTCTCGAGTTCGGCGAGCAACGAGAAGGTCGACAGCGGCGGCAACATATTGATTCATCATACTCGAAACACAGCGCAGAAACAATGGGCAGAAACACAAGTACGGCCGCAATCTTTTGATAGTTTTTTAGTAGCAGAACATGCTCGGTTGTTATTCAGAAAAACGTTTCTCTATGAGAACTCACAATTATTCGAATTGCAAAGCCGCGAAAAACGTAATTCGTATCAGCCGAATGTACAAGTGAATCGATTTTGAGCTTTGCGATTTGCTTTCGGATAATTTTGACACGTTCTCTGACCGAAGTTTTTCGATTCGGATTAAAAATGGTAATTTTATTTTTCCCCGAGGTTCTCACACTGAGTGGAGTTGCGCGAGTTTTCAACATAAAGCGACAATTACTGCAAATGCTGGGTGACTTTCCGAGAGCGTGGTCCCTCCTGCTGGAATTTATCGAGCACTCAGCGCTGAGCAAGAACGACGAGGTGAGAAAAACTCATCTTACGGGATATTTTCGAGGATCACACATTCTAGTATTATACACTACTTTCGTTTAATTGGTATCTCACGATTTTATTCTCGTTTAGGTATCGCTAGCGGCGCTCAAGTCGTTCCAAGAGATTTTGTATCTTCAAAAGAACGGCGACGATTCGGAGGACTCGCCGACCGGGGATCCGGAAGCTCTGTGGGTCGTGGCGTGGCGAGTCTGGTTGAACATCGGTATGGAAAGTTCGATACCACCTTCCGACGACGAGACCGAACCTTACGTGCCCTGGCAGGCTTTTCTTGCAGCCCTTGTTCAAATATTCCCAGCCGTATTTCAGCACATAAGAAATAAGTGAGAACCGTTACGAATTTGCGCAAGTTTACGATCTCAATGTATGCTGAGAACCGTCCATTTCGCTCTGCTTCAATAATATTTATGTACTCTTGTTTTTTTCTTAGATTCACCGGCACCGATCTCCAAAAATTGTGTACAGTTTTGAAAAATGTGGTCGAGCTGCCGGTTCACGGTGACTCAACGCCTTACATATTGCCTACCCTACCGGGTGTCATTCTCACACAGGTCCAAGACGGTGTCTTACATTCCATGGAGTTACTTCAGAATGTAAGGAGAAAAAAATTTACCACGAAGTACGATATAGAATTTTTAATTCTACATGCATCGGAATTGTAAGACGTGCGTTTCTTTTGATTTTTTATTTCTAGGAAGCCTTGAACGGGTCGGACAATTTGCGAACAATGATAGGCTTGATATTTATCCAGCTGCTTAATTTTTCGAAGTTCGCTTGTCAGCCACCGACCTACGGAAAACTCCAAGCGAAACATATATCTCAAGTCAGAGGCATGTCTGTACGTAGCCCCCTTATCTAAGATATGGTAACATCAATGATGATACTAAAAATAGTGAGAATAATAATTGTCTCAAACGTAAGGGTTTCAATGATAACGGCGATAATTTATTTTTCTCATACTAACAATTACAACAATATCAACAACAACAACAATAATAATAATAATAATAATAATAATAATAGTGTAAATTTATATTATCGAATTTGTATTGGAAAAAGAGTTATAGCAAGAATAATAATATCGACAATATCGTTATTACGACTTCGATATAATTTATTTACATTATTTATTATGAACGACATTGCTTACGATCGGAATTTTAATTTGTCGTCAAAAGACTTTGTAGTTAATATTAGTTTAATTTAATTTCTTGCACTATTAACCCTTCGAGTTGACACTTCCGCCGCTAACCTATAAGTGCACACGGGGTCAATCGGACCCGTGACGTTTTTCACATTGTTTGATTTCGGTAAATATGCATTATGTGGTTTTTTTTTGTAGAGACGTTTTTCGTAATAAATGATCCATATTTTATGGCTCTAAAATTATTTTCTCACAAAACAAGTAATGGGCCAAAACGACCCAGTATGCACTCGAGGGGTTGATATTGTTATCATCAATACGTTTAACATTGTAAGGAAAATTATCCAAATACTTCAATTGTATTACGTAATGTGTTAAGGCCGACTGGGTAACGGTGAACTACGTGCCTTTCGGTGAAAAAGCTCTGACGATGGTGGTCAACCTTTATCAAAAAACGGCTTCGGAGAGTGTCGTCATTGAGGGTGAAATATTGCGACACGTGATCGAGGCTTTGCGCGTGCCTCTTTCAATGAAGTACGCTTGCTCTTCGGCGACGACGTGGAAACTCGCGGTGACCAGTTTGCTTGCGGTTTTGCACACGGGTCTTCCCCTCGCGCGAACTTATCCTGACAAGTTTCAGAACATGTGGCCTGTGTTGGCTGACACGATGGACGATTTCTTGTTCCCAAAGAGGTAAGCAATTTTTCAAGTGTCGGGGGGGATTTAACTATTCGAGTCCCTTAAAAACCTGAAATTAATAATCCGTTCAATTTTACAGTCCGATAAAAGTTGAGCGTGGACTTGAGGAGATACAAGCGGACGAGGCGGTCGATTGTCAAGTGATGGAGCTGCTGCGAAGCGAGGTTTTGCCCCATTCGCAACGTATACCTCACCAGTTCATTCTCCGGGTTGTTATGCTGCTGAACAAAGGCTCGATTCACTCTGCAACGACGTCGAATATTGGTAAAGGAACCTACCGTTGTATTTTCTGAACATATTTCGCATGGTAGCGTGATATAATATCACACGATAAAACATCATCAACAAAATATCATCGATAAAACATCATTGACAAAACATAATTTATTTGGGTTTGTTTGTGTTTCTATGCGCGTGTGTGTGGGTGTGTGTGTATTTGTATGTTAATTTGGGTTTGTTTGTTTCTGGGCTTCCTGGGGATATTTTACCGTCGTGATGTTTTGTCGTTTGATACTTTGTCGTGTGATCAAGTGACATGTAACCATTTCTCATACGTTCGCGTACAATTGTTTCGCAGAGAAAAACGGCGAAACAAAGTTACGCGAGGAATTCGCCAAGACGTGCTTCGAGACGCTGTTGCAGTTCTCCCTCCTGGACGGGGTGAGTAAACCCTCGGACATCGTGAACGACGTAGCGTCCGAGAGCGAGGAGGGCGGTGTCGCCGGTCGACTCGCCGTGACCGCGCTGCTTCATCGATTCCAGGAAGTTCTCTGGCGCTACATCGAGGACGAGAGACGAAGCGGGAAGTGCCCTTTGCCAAGGTGGTTTGGTTTCGTCACGTATTACCGATCCAATTCCCATAATCAAAGCGACAAAATTCACGTTCTCGTTTGCCTGAAAAATCTCGTTGTTTTTTTTGCTTTCCTAGATTCAGATTGTCGGAGATATCATTCGTTCTAAAGGCTGTCGCCACGCTGGTCGTGTCCTTGAAGAAGGCACCGCCCAATAAAGGTCAGGCTAGTGCAAAACGAAGAAAAACTCAGTAACGAAAGATCGTTTTAACAGAGGCTAGAAGAGCAGCATTTTCGCTACGCGAAATTTCCGGAGTTTCGATATCCTTCTTTACCACTCGTAGTGCTAGTTGCGTTATGAGAACCTTGCACGGTTGCTTACAGATAATCGGGCAATACGGATGCAAGAGTGATGTTTCAAAAATACTCCTCTCCGATCGAGCGAAAGTTTTTGCACAGACCTTCATACATTGAGATAACCTCTAAAACGATTTTTGGTGACTCGCTATAGTTTTCGAGATATTGAGTTAAAAATGATTTAACCTTGCTATTAATGCTCTAAGAGAATCCCTAAAAGGAGTTGGACAAAAAGCGATGAATTTTTGATTTTTTTAGTACCGAAAACAGTAATGAAAACGGAAGTAATTCCGTGGCAGAAAAGAAGTAAGCGTTTCCTTAGTAATGTTGCCCGAGGATGAATCTTTTCTATACTTTTTTTTGAATATCCGAGATCCATGTTTCCATGATACGTTCTGTACATAAAAACGTTATTTTGTTCACAGTGGAACGATCGGTCTGGGAGCAACTTATAGGTCTTTATCCTTGCCTCGTCGAGTGTACGATAGCTACCGCCTCGACCCAAGTATCACGATCGTTGCGCGAAGCCTTGATGCAGTATCACGATCTACTGAGGCCACCGATCGAAAATTCACCGGCTCCGAATGGTGTTTGACCATCGCACTCCGCCCTCCTGGATTATCGTAAATCCAACTTTAATCACGCAACAAAATGAACACGATAAGAAGGGTCAAGAGAGCGAGATGGGAGTGCGAGTGAAAGAAAAAAATTGAGGAGAAAAAAAAATGAAATCAAAGAGGCCTTAGTCTGTACACTTTCCGAGTAGATGAAGTATATTATGTATCTTTACGTACTGATTCGGAGAAGACAAGAGAGAGTTCCTTTTTTCGCGCGTTTAATCGGGGCGAGAAAAATATTAAAAAATAGTGGGACGTTTCTTAACTGAGTTGGTACGGTCTGTACATTGAACGTCGCGTATGATACTTGATTGTTGAATAGTGGGCTCGTAAACGATCCGCGAGCATGAAAACACGGGACAAGAG
The DNA here is from genome assembly GCA_030523105.1 of Ophioninae sp. A BG-2022a. Classification (NCBI taxonomy): domain Eukaryota; kingdom Metazoa; phylum Arthropoda; class Insecta; order Hymenoptera; family Ichneumonidae; species Ophioninae sp. A BG-2022a. The sequence continues at coordinate 29,123 of JAPYZI010000190.1, read as the reverse complement.
CGAAAATGAAACGTAAATCGCGACCGCTTTCACAATTTTTTTACTCGACTGCGATCCCTCACGATTCGAAAGCAATCGACACAGAGTTAACCAGTTTTATATTGTCCGGTATACGTTTTCCGGTTGGGCCGAAAAAAAGATTTCATCTTTCGATTGTTTAAACAACATTACAAAATACGGAGCATTGCCAGAGAAATTAAAACTTTGCAAATTGGGTTTCAATTTTTTTTAATCAATTCTTTTTAAAAACTCGAGTAACTCGACCCTTAATCCATACTTCCGAATTCCGATAGATATTCTCATAGCTCACGTCTTATAGTATGGATGTATATTTGAAAAAAAATATTATTTTTATTGCACTAACAGTTGGTTTTTTATTTTACGATGATGACTCGAAGATAAGAGGCTTTTTTTTCAATGCCTATTAACGTTGAAGCAATATCGCGAATTTTGAAATAACCGATTAAAGCCGCGATGTCCAATGAGAATCTTTGAGTCGATCTGAGAAATATTAATTTGTAGGGGAGGCATCAAATTTTGAGAATAAGAAGGGAATATTTCTCCTAAATCGAACAGGTAAGAAATACTCGCGTCACTGATCTCAAAATTGTCACAAATTTTTATTTCACCCAACGATAGTTCTCGCTGTGACAAGGGATGAATTTTTCTTCGACCCACTCTGAAGTGTATGTCCGGTCTATAATCGCGAGAATCGATGGTCTCTTGAAAACAGGGTCCTGAAACTAAAAGCTGTACGAGCACAACGGTTTTACGGAGTTTTCAATCCCTGCAATGGTAATTCGCGTCTACTGTCCACTTTATCTCACATCCAACGTTCCTCCTTCCTGTCTACTGCTATCGCGATTTTCAGATGGCGACAGATCCTTCTGGACATATTCCGCCGGCAAATTGTTTCTCAACCCACTGTCGCATCGCATTCGGACGCCAAACTAGTTTTCTGAATGACGCATTTGTTTTTTTTCTCGTTAGAACGTTGCACGCTTAACATTCGCCATGCGTATGAAAAGAGATGCTTGGTTCGGTTGAAGTCAAATAACGAAAAGATTATTATTGGTTTGCTTGATAATTTTTCAATTCGAACGGGAGTTAAACCTCGCGTCGTCTATACTGGAGGAACCGCGGAACCATTGCCTAGAAAACTACACAACCATAAACTACTACCGACTGAAAACGCTCATTTTCGTTCGAGTGCTTTGATAATAAAATTTCGTAAAAGACTTTTGTAATTAGTATGTATCTATAGTACGTGGACATTAAAAGAATATTATATATGAATGCATATATACAGGGTGACCGGAAATTCGACGTATTCCTTCAAAGCGGTTATAGTAGAGGTCATTTGCAACAAAAAATGTCCCATCAACTGGGGGTCGAAAATTGATGGGTATTGAGATATTTATGTTTTTATGTTTTCTGAAGAATTTCCTGACTTCCTGCCTAAAATAAAAAATACGCTTTTGTAAACAACGATTTGATACTTTTCTGAGAGACCAAGAGTTAGCGATTATTTAAAAACATATTTTGCATCGAAATTTTACATAATCTAAAAATTAAAAAGCCTTAAGTATTTAATTTAACTGAATTTCTTTGATCTTTCTCCTAAATCTCTGTTTATTTCTTAACAAAAATGTATGGAACTGTGCGTACATCGCTAACTCTTGGTCTCTCAGAAAAGTATCAAATCGTTGTTTATAATAGCGTATTTTTTAATAATTTGTTATTTTAGGCAGAAAGTCAGTAAACTCTTCAGAAAACATAAAACTATCAATATCTCAATAACCATCAATTTTCGACCCCCAGTTGATGGGACATTTTTTGTTGTAAATGAACTCTACTATAACCCCTTTGAAGGAATAGGTCGAATTTTCGGTCACCCTGTGTGTGTGTGTATATATATATATATATATATATATATATATATATATATATATATAAATATATACACAAACATACGTATACACATATACATTTATGCAGCCTTGGTTAAAAGTATCAGGCTCCTTTCCTTTTTCTATTCGGACAAAAAATCGAATATCTCGGCGAAAAATAATTATGAAGCAACTTACCAAACGGCGTTTTGAAGAGACAAAAAGATAGCTTCACTTTGCTTTATTTTCCTAGTTGTTTTGTTGTTGTTACAGTATTATTTTGAAAATACCGTTTTTTTTCGGGATTTTTGGACTTTACGAAGTCCAGCGTTTAAAAATAGGGTCTCTCACTATTTAGCGTTAAGATCTTTGAAAATGGCACTGTTGGCGATAGTTTGGTTTTAAAACAAAAATGTTTGCGTTTTTTTTATCGAGCTATCATTCACCGAGTTATATTCTATTGAAAAATAGAAACTTCATTTTGCTAAATTTCTTCTCATCGTTGTTTTTGATTAAGAGTCGACAAAAACAGCGATACAAAAACATTATGAAAAAGAGAACGTTTATTGAGTATCTCGAAAATAACGAAATATGACTGTTTGCTGCTTTGGCTAAATATTCCAGACCTCATAGTTTCCAAGTTACATACACGATATTGGTTTTTTGAGAATCGGTCGTTTTTAACGAAACTAAATAGGCCTGTGAAAAATAGATTGCAAAAAGTGAACAAAAAAAAATGAAATTAAAGCTCAGAGTGCTGTTTTCGAAGATCTTATCGTTAACTTGTCAGATCCCTATTTTCTTAAAGACCAGTACACGATTTTTGAAACTCTGAAAATCCTGAAAAACAGCATTTACAAAATAACGTACCTTTCTCTTTTTCGCCGAGCTATTCCATTTTTAGTGCGGAAAGAATAATTACAGAGTGCTTAATTTTCATCTTTTCTCTAAGGCCGTGTGTATGTGTATATATATATATATATATATATATATATATTTATATATATATCAATATATATAAAAAGTATGCATATAAAAACTTCGCAAGAATATTCCTATGATAAATGGATCGATCCGTGCACGTCGTCTCGAAATTAATGTTTCCGCATAACTGTTGTATTTTCATAATGCGGCGATTGAAGACTCAGAAATTTCATTAATTTTGACTCGACGTAGCGGACTTTTGCGTAATTTACAAGCAAAATGCAGTATTGTGAAAATGAGCGAGAAAAGTGCGTCAAATTTCTCCAGCTAAATAATCATTGTAGCGTTGAGTTAATATAGCGATCATGGACTATTATTATTAAAAACAACATTATATATATACATACATACATACATACATGCATACACTACACTACACACACACACGAACATGTATGTATACTATAGAAATGATGTATGGGCAATTTTATAAATTTATCAATTCACTTATATTGCGTGCAATAAATGGTGTTAAAAAAAATACGAGTGTATTAAAGTGAATGCATTTTGTAGTCGTGAAGAAGTATTTAAATTTTATTCCACGAGTATCACGAAACCTGCGTACGTAGTTTTATCTTTCTTTTAGGAAGCTTTGAATGGCTTGGCGTTTCGTTTGGGTTTGTTTGGTGTTTGTTCAGTTGTTTAAGGATGTTCTTGCGCGATAATCACAATAGTATATACAAAGTAATGGCAAAAAACATTACATACAATTTGTAAAGATAATTTTTTGAAAAATTACGTAAATCTTCTTGAGTGTCATATTATAATGTATAAAAAATTTAAAAACGTTTCACCGTTTGGTGATCGAGTATTTTAAGGGTAAAAAATGGCAACTTTAACACGAGATCTTACAAGAAGTTTTGAAAAGAAGACAATTTTCTACTACGAATATCACGATTTCTAAACGGTCAAATTTCCTTAAATTTTATCCACAGTTGATTGTTAAGAAGGTTCATATCAAATTTAAACGATTAATCTCTAAATTCGTATAACGCAAGAACATCCTTAATTTTTCGAAGCTTGTCAGGCATCGATCTACGGACAACTGCAGTCGAAACGGCTATGAGAAGTCAGAGGTGTATCTATATGTAAACACTTGTTCGATGTCAGTTACAATAATGCCAATGGAAATAGTCACGTCTTTGAAAATAATCGATATAATAATAGTTCTATCATTGATGCCGATAATTTCGTATGTTTATAGCGATGATAATCGAATGAGTATTAAAAAAGAATACACACGCACTGAATGATATAAATCGCAATGGTTTATTATTACGCGGTCTTATCACCTCCATTGCTAATAATAGTGGATAAGACGACTTATTAATAATAAAGCATCACGACTTTTATCATGTCGCGTGTGCACAATTTTGTTCCATGCTCACTCTCGGATATATCCGTACTTTCGTCGTACACGCTCTTATCGGACAGTTCACAGTCGTTTTTAACATGCACGCAATTGATATTGGAAATGAGAAATGATGACGACGACTATTTCTCACTTATACGCACTAATAATAGCAACAAGTCATGCCGATGATTTTATTTGAGTATACGGTAATTCTGTCCTTTAGCGGTTTTTTTAAAAATGGTCCTCTACTTTTTTTTGCCGGTAAATAGGTTTATTTTGTTATAGACAACGACAGTATTTATGCGGTTCCTATTAATTTTCAATTCTCTATGACCATGTTTTACAATTTTGTAAATTTTAAAAATTTTCGAATACCGTTCGCGTTAAAGGAGACCACTTATTTTCGTGGCATCGAGGGATCGCCAAATGTAAACAGACATTAATTCAAAATTAATAGGAACCTTCTTCAGCATCAATAATATTATTATTTGTAACAAAATAAAGCTATGTATCAGCAACAAAAAATCGGGGATAATTTTTTGAAAAAGCCAAAATTGTGGACCATTTTTCGAAAAAAGCCGAAAAAGAGTATACTACTACTACTAGTAGAGTCAGTAGTGTGGTACAAGACCACCCTGTATACATAGAAAACTACGAAAGAGTAGTATATCTCGCGGCCACCAGCAGCGCTGTGAGTCGCGACGCCGCGTGCACGCCTCGCGTCGCTCCCCAGCGACTTCGCGTTTCCAGAGCGTATCTCCAGCATCCGTGGGACATTCGTTGATTAACATTTTTTTTTCCTCGAACCCCTCTCGTGTTTGTCTCACCCCGTTCTTCTTAGTCTCCTTGATCCCTCCCGTCGGTGTACTTAGCCAAGCATCAATTCAACACTCTGCGTGCCTCTCCGTTCGAAATCGCGTAATACTACGCGAGAGACACCGTATAGCATTCACGCGCGTGTGTGTGTCCGCTCGTATATTAGTGGTCGCATCGACGACACTAACGAGAGGCATTCCGTAGTAAATTCGTTGGCAATTATCGTCAGCACGAGAGAGGAAGAGAGAGAGAGGGAGAGACACGACTTCATTCTTCTTACATGGAAAAGGAATTTAAGAAGAAAGGAAATCGACTGCGGTTAAGTGCAACACGATAAATCAGTCGATTTTTCCCGATAAAAAGTCCAAAGTTTTCCTCGAAGAAAAATAGTCATTCGCGTCTTCGTCTCACAAAACGTGGCTGTAAAAATGTTTTTCGTAGTGAAATTTGTCGTTTTCAATTACGACTAAAGCGCGTGTGTTACTTTTCACGTACTCTTTGCGAGCGCACACGACTGTTGTATACGCGCATCGTTGCGCGCGTGTGTGTGGGTGTGTTTACGTGTTTGCGTGCATACGTTGACTTTTTTAATTTACTTCTGTCAATTGATATCGCCAATGCAATTTGCAGCGATTGTGATTTTTTAGAATATCTATTTCTACCAATTCAACTTAGGTTTTACGATATACATTTTTTTCGCGAGTGCGACAGCCAGACGAACAGTGAGAGAGAGAGGGAGAGAGACAGATAGAAGGAGTTGGTCGACGAACGATATCTGATATGTTCGTCGTGATTAAGCAGCAGGGTCGACGGGACACTTTGTGATATGAGTTTGCGAATATATTTCTTCTCTTTTTAACTATCGGGATACGCATTTTAGTCGTCGAGTAAAAAAGGTAAAGAAAATCGAAGAAAATTTTCTCGACTTTCGGTATTTATCACGATGGCAGCTACGTTCGATCAGTATGACAAAAACAGGTATGTTACTATTTGGATAATAATCGTCACAACGCAGGGATGCTCATACATAAAAACAACACAATATAACAACAGTAATAATAAAAATGATAATAAGGTTTCACTATGCATGTAACAATTTACGATGACATGGCATTGTTGATTTTGTTATTATTGCCTTTCTTCTCATCGAGTAATAATTATTATTGTCGCGGTTGTTTTATTCTTCCTATTACTCATATCATTTCCGGATTAACCTACAAGCGACCGGAACTCCTTTGTCAGTTTATTAACCTTAAAACTCGCTACTACTTAACCTACAACATAACTTAACCTAACTTAACTACTACTTCGTTGAACCTAAAAGTTATTGAATACTTGAATTGTTATCGAATAAAAAAAATGTAAACAACTTCTTCGATTTCGACAATTTTGATGGTCGTTTATTTTTCTTTTGTAGAGATTTCTTATATTCGGGAATTTGCATTTTGTAATGTTTCCACATGTTGGTAGTTATTGGATAGTTAGGATTGACCTACAAGTGGTCGGAACTCCTTTTTCAGTTTATTAACCTCAAAACTGGTTACTACTTAACTTAACCTAACTCAACTACTACTTCACTTAACCTAAAAGTTATTGAACACTTGAATTGTTTTCGTAATAATACAATTTAAGCAACTTCCTTGATTTTAACAATTTGAATAGTCCTTTATTGGTCCTTTATAGAGATTTCTTATACTCTGGAATTTGCATTCTGTGATGACTATACATGTTGGTAGTTATTGGATACTTAGGACGCAGGAATTGAGAGTAAAGGACACAACACATTTTAAAGAATTTTTGGTTGTATCGACACGAGAGGATTTTCCTTTCCTTGTTGTTTCTTCTTAAGCTGACATTAACGGTTTATATATGCGAGAAAATAAGAACAATACTATTGATGTCAAGAATTCTTCACTCATTCATCACTTTTTATGAGTTTTATTATTATTATTATTTTCTAAAAGTTTTTCATTTTACCCTGATTTACTTGAAAAATTAATTCAGTGTTTTTTTTGTTGCCCGTTGCTTTCAGCTGGTACTTTGGGGCGATGTCACGGCAGGACGCCTCTGACCTGTTGATGGGTGAGAAAGAGGGAGGTGTGTTTCTGGTGCGGGACAGTACGTCGATACACGGCGACTTTGTGCTGTGCGTCAGGGAGGACAGCAAAGTTAGCCACTATATTATAAATAAAGTTCAGCACAATGACCAAATAAGATATCGCATAGGGGATCAAACTTTTCCGGACATACCGAGCCTGCTTGCTTTCTACAAACTTCATTATCTAGATACAACGCCGCTTATAAGGCCAGCGCCAAAAAAAATTCACAAGGTCATAGCCAAGTACGACTTCGAGGGAAATGATCCCGATGATTTGCCATTCAGGAAAGGTGAGAGATATCTTTGTCATGTGGCTTTGCCAAGTAAGATACAGTGCGAGCGCTTTTCTTTAAAGAGAGACTCTGATTGCGAAGCAAATTTTGAGGGCAGGGTTTTATTCTTCAGGAAAGGTTGTGTACAATTGATCTTCCTGTTTGATTTTTTACATTATTATTTCTTCTCTTTTTATAACCCTTCCCGTTGCAGACGTGTTCCTAATAATTCTTTAATTTTTGTTTGTCCAACTTTTTCCACAAAATGATGAGAGAATATTATTTATCATGTTGAATCGAGATATATCCAATAATTCATTTAATTTAATACCTGATCACCTCGTAGGTTTGGGTTTATACGGGTTTGTCTTTCGCCGTTGCAAAGAAATACCAAGTATTCTATTTTTTCTGCGCATCACTGAAACATCCTGTGTCTTTGCCAGAATTCATCAAAAAACAAAGACGGCTGTAAATAAAAAATAAATAAAAACAGTGGAATCTGCATGTAACGAATAATAACAAAAACTTGATCAAACGTTTCTTCCACCACGTATGCTTTCTTCCATTTCATCAGGTGAGATATTGACAGTGATGACGAGGGATGAGGAGCAATGGTGGACGGCGAAGAACAGTGTCGGTCAGATGGGTCTGGTGCCTGTGCCGTATGTGCAAAAGTATGAGGAGGACGCACAGGGGAGCACGGAGAACAACAGTGGTGGCGCGAGGAACGACATTTCCCTAGGAAGTTTGGGTACTAACGCGAACTCCCAGACGACGTCGCAATTATCGGAAAATGCCCCAGCACCTGCGACAACGACGCGTCGTTCTAACATACAACGAACGTTGCCCGCCTTCGCCAAGGTCAAGCAAGCACGAGTGCCAAACGCGTACGACAAAACTGCTCTCAAGCTCGAAGTCGGCGATATAATAAAAGTTACAAAGACAAATATAAACGGACAGTGGGAGGGTGAGTTGCATGGCAAAGTTGGACACTTTCCTTTCACCCATGTCGAGTTTGTCGACAACGAGACGGGTGAGGAAAATCAGGAGGTGTGAAAACGCGAGAAAGAGGCTGAGAGAGAGAGAGAGAAAGAGAGATAGAGAGAGAGAGAGAGAGTGCGTCAAAAACAAGGATGAAGAATCTGGAACGCACACAGAAAAGTTTTGAAACGTAATACACATCTTGTCCATTTCCGGGGTGCAAAAGACAGAGAAAGAGAAAGAGTGGGAGAGAAATTGTGTACGGAACCGTCACTCTTCTATTGCCCTCAAGCAGCTGCATAAACCGTTACAAATAAACTTTAAATTCTTCTCGCTTATCTAACCGAAAAACAAAAGAAAACTGCGTCCATCCCAGCCCTTCGAATATATATCGAATCGCATGAATTTCGACAAACGAACGAGTACGAGTACATAGTTTTTTTTGTTCATTCTCTCGTTATTGTAAACGCTATTGCACGCGCGATCGTTTTCGGTTCGCACACTTTCCACCGGCAAAATCCAGATTGTACGTCCTCGGTGTTTTAACGGTTTCCTCTTTTTCGGCGTTTTGCCCGCAGTGACGTTGGGTCGCTTATGACGTACGTAAATAAAAAATGGAACAGCAATTTTACGAAAAATCTTGCATCCGAAAAATGCCGCGCATATATCAACCGGAAGTATTAATAGCGATGAAAATGGTGTCCGTAATTCCGTCAGCCACAGATTTTACTACATGTTACGTAATTATCGCAATATAATTATCGTCCAAATTTTCCTCGCGTTTCTATAACGATGTAATTGGCCTAGAAGAAGTGAAGAATTAATTTTAAACTTCCTTTACACTAATTTTGATATGAAACAAAAAATGAATGAGAAAAGAAATCAATATGGTCTAAGGTTTATCGTTGAAACGTTAGTATTTGTGAAGCTGGGGGCTGCCGTTAAATTTTCAAGTGCGTAACACGTGCAGAGCGCGCTACAACTCCAACACGACGTCTCGGTACTCGGCGAGCAGCTAGAAATTTCCTTCTTCCTTTCATCATCAGAGCTCTATTCTGTTCTATCCATCGCACATTTTTGCAAATCCTCGATAGCGAAAGCGGTGTCAAATTTGTTTTCCGTCGCTGGGATGCGCGAGTGTGTTTCCGATTCTACGTCAACGGCTCACGCGTCCCTTCCACCGCATCGTCATCCCTCAACTGATGTGTACGAATATAATGTTTTCCATTTTTCATGTTTTGTAAGCGTTCCATAGGGACGCGACCGCAAGGAGAGAGAGAGAGAGAGAGAGAGAGAGAGAGAGAGAGAGAGAGAGAGAGATTGTGCGCGAATGGGCGGACTAGAGAGGGAATACGTAACAAATCTTACGCTACGTTGATGATTCGCATTTTCTGTTAATACTGTGGCAACTGTACGTTCTAGTCAAGCCTTGAGTACGGTTATTATTATTATTATTATTATTATTATTGCTTGTTCTTTCTTTTTATTCCATGCAGGCTGTATCAACGGACAATTTGTTATTATAATCAGTATGTGGTGAGAGAGCGAGAGAAAAGGAGGGAGAGAGGTAGAGAGCCGGAGAAGAAGAAAAAACGACATAGTGCGCGCGTGTGTGAAGCTAATCGCGAAACTGTAATGTATATCATGTAAATGTTTTTATTCAGCGTGTACACCGTGAATTCATCAATTGCGATTATTCCAAATAGATAATTATTTTTTAAACTTCGCGCGTGTGTGGCTGCGTGTTTGTGTGTATATATATATATATATTATACAGAATTATATATATATATACACATATGCAGTCCAGCTGAGGATCAAGAACTTAGTTACTAGAAGCTTCGAGTAATAAAAATAGCCATAATCGTATAATAGAGCTAAAGTTATGTATATTTTTATATATGCATACATGTATAGATACAGACTTATATACGTTTATGCGTGCGTATATATACATATATATACAACCCAAGCGAACACATACATATATGCACACACATGTATATGTATATAGATATATATATCCATGTGTATTCGCGTATGCCTATATGCCTGTGTTTATATTGTAACACCGAAAGAAAATCCAGAAAAACTATGCAAATGCAGTTAACGATACATTTCCAGTTCGCGAATCGACTAAGCCTCCATCAGTATTTTTTACTGTTTTTGAGTTCTAACGCATTACGGCTTTTTGCAAATTGTTTGGCAAGAACGTGTGAGGCGAAAGTGAAAAACTGTTTGGGAAAAGGCATTGTGGAAAAAAATTGACGCACGCTATCTGATATGAATCTCGATCCTTACATATTAATAAATGGTCCAGCCGCCTTGACTATTAATAGTATTCCGATCAGTCTTTCCGTTAGTAATTAAAAATTTTAATTTAGTTCGATTAATCTTGTATTAGTATTCGATTAGTCTTTTCGTAGGGATAATTCAGCTATGATTGATGGAGAAACGTGCCAAAAAAAGATTAATCCGAAAAAAAGTATATTAAAAACACGGTCGGAACTTTATTTCGCCGGAGTCTTTTTTCGACCTGTTTTTCGGACGATAGATGTTCGTCTGTGACTATCGTCAGCTGATAGATTACGCTTTCTGTACAAAGTAGCTTGGTGAAATGCCCGTCTAATAGTTATTAAAAAAAACATTTGGCCACACACGTTCTTGTCAAACAGACTGTACGCGTTTCGATTTGAGCCTTTCCTATCGCTGCTCGTTTCCAATTTTCTAATCTAACATCTGTTGAGTTCCCAGTCATTTTTGGCTACGCTGTTCCGCCATTTGCAACGGGTTTGGAGAAACTGGTAAACTCAAGCCACGTATTGCGATCCACTGGTGTACAGATGTTTTTATTAAAGTATTTGTTCACCACGATCTAAAATTGTTGGCCTTCAACCGACCGGTTGAGGCCAGGTTATCATTGTGACGATGAAAAATTCGATTATTTTTTTCGTGTTATTTGCATTCTTTGGGTGTTTAAGGTACGTGGGTGAAGGATTGTTTTTCTATCTAAAGTACTTTAGAATTTGGAGGTCGTTGAGCGGAACCGTCAGCTCGCTGGAAAACGGGTAGGTGAAACTTCAAATGCGTTTATCTGGAAAAACCATTTTCTGGTGCGAAGGGTTGCTGTACGGCTTACATCTCCGCGTAATCGAAAGAATATTCAGTTCACAGTCAGGAAGTGATTTTTGTCAAAAATCAATTTTTTCCGTCCGTTGATACAAACTAACGCACGAAATAAGTGAAGTTTTTTAAACGGCTGTCATTTTGTTATCAAAGGCTTTTTGATACCACAAAAAACGTCCCGATGCTGATCGGGGTAATAGTTTCTTACGGGTTTCCTAAACAGCTCTTCAGAATTTCACAAAATTTGATTGGATAATGCAAAATTGATAAACGAACGGCTGGCTTTTCCCCAAATTTCTCAAAACGAAAAAAATGACCGATTTTGTTGCCAGGCAGGCGCCATGATGGAAATGATGTAAAATTGAAAGTTTGGCTAATACCACGACTTGGAGGCGAGAAGAGACGCATAGCCATATTTAAAACATACATTTTGGTACTTTTATCATATGGTTCATCATATACTTATAGAAATCCGTGGAAAACCAAAATTTTTCGATATTTCTTTACGATTTCAGGAAAATATCGTCCGACATTTGTAACATTTAGTTCTAACGAATGCCGGGGCGGCGCACATCTCCAAATTTTCGATGAGTACGTATCTACGTATACCTACTCATAGACGAGCCAAACGTAAATATTACGTGCATAGCCCGCGTACGAGGTCGGACCAGAAGTGAATATTACGGGCATAGCGCGCGTTCAGGCGATGTCCGTCGTGTTTACGATTGCCCGGATTAGCGTGTTACTCAAGTCGTGCAAATGTCACGAACGCTGCGCGAGCTTGTATACAATTTCGCCCCAACGTCTTCGAATCCAAATCGTAGGTTAAGGGGTTAAGGAAATATATAAGGCCAATTCCGTGGTACATCTATTTATTTTTTAAGGTTAATAATTATGTTGAAATGTCAATTCCGAATAATTTCTGTTTGCATTCTATAATTTCTAATGAAAAAATTATGCTATTTTGTATAATAGTTTACGATTTTTAATCAAATTAATATGCATTTTGACACTTGTGGTCGAGTACAGTTTGAGCCAATCAAATAATTTTATTTTTGTCCCGAGAAAATGTGGCAACAAGGCTAAGTCAGCCATGGCAGTCAGCTACAGCTGATCATTCCGAGACCTATACATTGTCAAGTGTTGCGTTGCAATATTTACGCGCCCAATATGGCAGATGTACTAAGTTGAACAGCAGTTGACAGAACGTTTCTGAAACGTCAAAAGTTAACCACGAATATCTGCACAACGCAATCGGGAACTGCGTTTTTTTCGTAAAAAAATTTAAAACGTGTGAAGTTTCTGAAAATCCGTTTTTCTGCCGTGCATTGACTAAGATATACCTATACTTTTTTATCATTTTAGTATTATTTTGTCAACTTCCGGTACAAATAACACGGAGATAAATGAGGCTTTCATTCTTAAATATTTCTTTCAAATTATCGGTTACGTGCCTTCGTCTTTTTTTTCAATCGATCCAGCGTGATTAACTGTATCATATATTTCAAATCTACGGAAAGTTAGACGAGTCGATATTTTTGACATAAATCCTTAACTCGAAGTACCGCTGGAGCAGATTCCCGTCGGCGCATTCACCAGTATCGGTTGTTTTTTGTATGCGTCATATTTATAGGGGAATTCGATAATCTTCAGAATTTCGCGCATATTTGATTGAACCCCGCGAAATGGTCGGAGCCACGTGCGACACTTCCGTGAGTCAAATTGAGCGTTGATAATATTTCAATCCTCGGAAACCCCTCCATCCCGATCTGCTCTAATGTTGCCCATCAAGACGCGTCGTCATCATCTTCTAACATTCTCTCACCGCATTATTGCTCCGGTCTCCTCGTGACGACTCCGGTGAAAGTTTGCCTCCCCGAATTCTAAAGATCTTCATCCCTCCTGAAAATGTCGAGTCACGCGTCCGTTGTATTATCCCTCCGCGGGTTTTACGTTCTGATCGGCGTTTTCGCTCACCTGTCGATTAATCAACGCCATCTATTGTGGAAGCCGTCACCCATCTACTTCACTGGTTCTTATACGCCATCCGCGGTTACGTCCGGCGTTTCTGAGTTTCTTGGCTATTTCGAAGCCCATTTTGTGTTCGGTATCGTGTTCGACGTCCTCGAGATTTACCAATTATTTAAATCACTTTATTATCCCAGTGAAATCAAGGCCAATCGAGATTCTCAACGTTCAGGTAGGAAAAATAATTATTGTAATAATATACGACTGCAACATTCTTTTTCATTACGAATTAGCGCGTATTTATTTAAAAATATATTTTTTACAATACTTTTTAATTTGGACCAGGAGTAATCTACAGTTTTGCAAATTATAAGGATTTTTGTGAGGAGCTTTTATTTTTTTACGAAGTTTTTCTTTTTTTCCAATAATGACTATAATAATAATTATATAAAGCGCGTAATCTTAAAATATGTTTTCTTATGAAAATAATAATTTATCAACAATAATGATGATGATGATGATGGTGATGATGATGACAGTGATGTAGATGTTGATAATAACAATAACGATGATGATGATTGTGATGGTTAGAATCTATAATTTTTTGTAATAAAATCTACAAAACAAATTTTAGAATAGTTACAAATAGTTCACTTTTGTAATAAAAAAACACACACGAACGAGCTTAAAATCAAGAAAATTAATTAAAAATCATCTTAAAATCGAAGAATCATAAAAATAAGAAAATTTTGTTCTTTTACTTCTTGAACAATAATTCGTCACATTAAACGAAAAAAATAAAACATCTCGCGATGCGTGCGGTTAAGAATTCGGCGGGATATTTGAATGAATCGGGGGAGTCATTAGGTAACGCGAAGGTTAGATTTTTGGAATGTCTCTCGGTCTCTGAGACCCTCGAGTGGTTGAGCGAGTGCTCTTCGAAAAGGCGGTTCGTGGGGGCGGGAAAGTGGGGAGTTAAGCGGTTGGGGTACCAGAAGGAGGAGGTTGAGTTCCCACATTACTTAATTAATCGTCGCGCTAATTGAATTGCGTTGTTTAGTCAACCGCAATTTCGCGGATGCGCGCCGCAACTCGAACTCATCGCGTCCTTTAACCTCCTTATATACGCGTTCGCTATATGCATGTCCTTGCGACTCTACGGGCTCGAGGGCCTTCAAAACCACTCTCGAGGAACACGACGAACCCTCTCCAAATATCCTCGTTGTCGATTATTTTATTTGTATATACATATCGTCGCAAGAAAAACGCACAATCGCAAACGAAAAACAATTTCACACATTAAGGCAGTCCTCTAGTTTTTCGACTGTTTTTTTACGGTTTCTTCAATAATTTTTTACGGGCAAACCATCGAAATAATCAATCTCATTGTTTTTCCATAATGTTTATTAACATTTAAATAAGCTGTACAATTTTTTTAAAGTCAAAATGTATAATAGAATAAAAGTTATCGTGGCCGACAGGAAGATATCAAGTAAAAAAGGTGCTTGACGGTGATCAAGATTACGGCTGTTCCGCTTATCGGAAATCAAAAAACCAAACGACATTTTAATCATCATATTGAAGATTAGCGATTGAACTAAAGTGAATTCGAAATTACGAAAATTGACTTTTTTATACACTTTTGAAAATTACATTCTATTTTTTACTCATTTTTTTAAAGTTTTTCGCTCGTAGAAAAAAAACTATCGAAGCAATCATGATAATCCTACACCAATCGCTAGCTTATTACATACTAAAGATGCTGTATAAATTTGAACAAGATCGTTGCAGTAGTTCCTGAAATATCGTGGTCACCGTTTCGAAAAATGGTTTTTCGAGAAAAACGCGTTTGAAAGTTCGTGCATGTGCGGCGTGCACTCCGTATACCTGCTCCGTTCCAGGGCCTTAACTTGTGAACCGCTTCGAATATCGAAAAATCCTTTGGCACAAATTTTCTACACATGTTGTAGATAAGATTTATGAAAAAAAAATTCGAATTTTTCGACCCGAGAAACTAGAAGACCTCATTTATCGAACGGGTCGTTTTTATTGGAATAAAATGTACGTGTAGCCCGTTTGATAAAAGCGTGTACGGTTATTTTTTTACCTGGCAATCGTTAGCGAGTAAATTCGATCGCTAACTTGTAGAGAGACCCTTCCACCAAAATGCTTTCTACAGAAAGCATCAGCCGTACGGATAGATAATGTTTAAAGTAAAATCGATTTTTGACGAAGTATTGCATTTCTTCTTTATCAACGATTCGGCTAATCGACGAAAATAAGTATTGGTTAAAACAAACATAGACCTTTCCGTATGAGATGAGAACGATACAAAGACAAGAACATTGTTTGGTACGATTTCTAACATCGCGGCTTGCGAAAAAGGGAAATAATCATTTGTTTCATAGACTACGACGTTGTTGGTAATAGTCAGCCATTGATTAATAGAAATTCGAAAATATTAATGGAATGTGTGCCTTGGAGGTACCAAGCGATTATTAACACTTTGTAAACATTTCGATCGGCACCTTTCGTTCCTAAAGTTTTTTACGTCCTGCCGTTTTATTCACCTTGTTCATACACTCGAAGAGTTCTAAAAAAATTACTGTTCGAAACATTCAATTTGAGGTATAAATTATGAATTTATACATTTTTTTTTACTTTATATGTTTTGTGCTAAATAAACGAAGCAATTCCATAGATTACTCGTGATTTACTATAAAAATTGTAACTTTATGAAAAATAAAAATAACGTAACTTTAAAAATTGCTAATTTATGATTAATAGTACAACTTTAAGAAAACAATTATTCCATTTTATTTATTTAAAATCAAACGCTATGGGAAATAAATAGACAATTAATTATGTATTATGTATTGCTATTGATACTTTCTATTACAAAAGAATTTTTTCCTTTTTGGTATATTTTACAGTCTACGTAATCATTAAACTAAAATTACGTTATCACTAAAATACAATAAACTAAAATTGCTTCGTTTTGTACAAGTACTAAAAAAGAATATTTTTTGTTTTTAATTCGTTCAATTGATACTGCAGAATCAATGGCAAAAAAATGTGTCGGAAGAAAAAAAGAATTGTTCCTTGTATACATCTGTAGTACGAAATTTGTCCGCTATGAAATTTCTATGCTCACAGTAACATATTAGAAGAGATTGAAACTTTCAAACTTGGATGACGATTTCCCCTCCGAAAGAATGTTTTTCCGTATGGGTCGCAACGCCCGTTTTTTTCTTATTACGAAGTTTCTAACCTAAATTGTTATGGCTCAGGATGAAAGATCCAGGTGTACGAATGTACAGATGTACAGGTGTACAGTTAACAGCCTCAGCGGTTGGGAATCTTATCCTTTATCGATGATAAAGCATCACGGTTTTTATCGTGCATTACGTGAGTATTTTTTAAATACCTTTCTCTAAATAGTTTGTGAGTTTCGCTGTCGACGATAATTATTTTGACAATTTTGTTGCACCGTCCATTTTACATGCTCAAGTTTCACAGACCCCAGCACAAGACCCTACTTATTTCCCTTGAGACGTACAGAGCCCTCTCTCTCTCGACTTTTGATACTCCCCCGACGACGCGTTCGCCTGGCTGTAAATATATATTTTGAGGTTAGATCAAAGCGCGGATGACTCCCGTATTTGCGACGCGCGCGCCCGCACACCAACGCCCTCTGGGCGTATACTAGTTTCGTTATCTTACGTTTCCGTTTTTTTTCTTCTTTTCTCGCCTCCGCGCATACTCTCCCTCTTCAATAAATTTAAATAGATGCCCCGGACTCTGGCAGATAAGGAGTTGCTTTATAGCGGTTGATATATAATTCAGCGCCCGAGTTACCTTGGAAAAAAGAGAGCGCGACGGAGCGACCGGAAGTGTCTTGTGCGGTCGTCTATTTCTCTCTTCCTCTCGGCTCGGAGATGTGATTTTTCTCGTCTTCGTTGAGATCCGAGAAAACATGTACGTAAACAGAGTCCGATGTAGCTGTCCGTGTATGTGTACGTCTCTGTGTATCCATTCACACCCTAACCATACATTCGATCCGAATCCTTCAATCCTTTGATCCTTTTCTGATCTTCTTTACACCTAAAGAATGCACGTGGGATTCAACAGTTCTCGGATGCCGAGCCTCGGCTCCTCGTGATTCCAGTCCCGATGTAATTTCTACGTGTCAATGTATGCATCGTTGGTCCAAGGTCGAAAGGACGTATAGAAGCTTACGTAGGTAGATATCTATGGATGAAAATTCTCCTGACGCGCTGATCCTGATACTCTATTTCCAATAATCGTGGTAATACATTTTTATAAAAATTAATTACGAAAATAAATACTACGATGAGAATCGTTGTGACAGCAACTTTTTAAGGAAATTACATTTTTGAGGATTAAGGCCTTACGTACGTCCAGAATTAGAAAAAAATCGTTTTATTTGACAGATTATTATTATTTAGATTTTTAGGCGTATTACTGTGGAAGTTTATTGTAAAAATTCCATATAGATCAAAACTAATTATAGAAAACCTGATTGCCCAATGACAGGGCCTGATACGGTCTGCATGATAACTTATACAGTTGTAAATATTTGTAAATGATTTATTTAAATACTCGAAATTGTTTTCTCTATAGTCTGCCCAGCCGGATGTACGATATTGTGATTAGAAAATTTTATGAACATAATTAAAGTGTGACATTTGTGACGCGAAATGCAGTCTTTTTTTAAACTGCCATAAATTGCTTAATTTTTCGAATTTCAAAAATTCGGCTCGACAGACTATAACTACAATCCTATTTTCTAAGAATTTTTTTATGTGTCGCAGATCTATCCACATTTGAAAAAGAAATTATGCAGACCGTGGAGCAACTTTTTTTTCACAGCACTTCAGGAAACTTGATTTTTCATGTTGTAATTTAAAAAACATGAAATTAATTTTTTTTACAAAGTTTAAATACTAATAAACTTCCTGTAAAAATGATTTTTATTAATAACTATTTCTATCTCTTCTGAAAACAGTTTTTCTTCTAGCGCGTTTTAGGTACTGCCGGACGTATGTAAGGCCTTCAAGACCCGTGGATCAAGAAATTCTACACTCTCTTAAATTACTCCTAATTTTTTAGAATTTCCTATTTTTTTGTAACTATAAATCTATAATGGAGTTTCCTCATATTTTTCAAGAGTTATTGAGTTAGGGATTTTTTCTACAACTAAAAATTTCGTAAATTCGATAACATCGATTTCTGAAAAGATACCGATATCGAGTTCTCAGAAGTTTTACTTTTATAAAAAATTACTATAATACGGGTTTATGACGTAGTAACTTATGAACAAAACTAGGACGTATTATTATTATTATTATATTTTGTACGACGTTTATTAAAATTCGACGTACAAAAACTTTGGAAAATAAAAAATGTATTCAATATTACTTAGTGAATCTTCATTCTAATTATATGTAGTAGTTTATCAGCACTATATATCTTGTTATCAAAATTTAAGTTTAAAATTGAAGATTATATATTTTTTAATTTTTTTTGTCCGAAGTTACAACAGGTATGAACTTAATAGAAAACAGTGATTTGAATGAATCCCAGAAGACACTTTTTTAAAAAAAGCTTATAGCTAATAGCGAACATTCTTTTCCAAACCAAAATTATTATTAATGCGTTCATTATTGAATAAACGATTAAACAATCATTATTGTTTCATTTCAACATTCGTAGTTCGTTTTTGTACTTAAAAACAAATAAGTTAGGTTTTAGATGGGTCAGATACGTTAATTGAAATGGTACCTCGGTTTCGATATAAATTACAATATAATATTCAACCGTACCAGAGTCGTTCGAAGTTTTCCCGTTGAGGGCCTACGCATTTCCGTCCTCCGTACTGCATCGTTGAATATTCATGAGTGACGCACCAGCACGTACCTACACACATGCTCGAGCTACGAAGAAGATGAATCGACGCGCATAGGAATGCACGTACGTCTTAGCATTGTTATAATGGAGGCCAACATCAGGGATTCGCGATACGATGCGAAAAACGACGACGATCGTGAACGTGAACCTGTTTTGCGCACTCGTAGTGGCAAAAGCTTGTTACGTTGTCAAGAGTACGGTTATATTAATGATCCTTCGATGAGGATATCGCAAAATATAAATGGGGGGGGGGGGGGGGCAAGGGTTTGACATTACGCGACGAAAGCTAAAAACCATGTCTGAACGCGATCGTGGGATATAGAAGGTACATAGGGTTTCCCGTTTGAAAGTTATCTAACTGTCATTGCGTGATTACCGTTGAAGCTTCGTTATAACCCTCCCGGCCCGTCCAGATCTTTCTCCCACGGATTCCTCGTTGCTGTCTCGTTAACTGCAGGACATCGATAACGGCACATAAAAAGCTGCCGTCTCCACGTAAATTCTTTCAATCGTCCAGTGATTCCTGGAGGTGATAATGAAGAATTAATTATTCTTATAAATTTCGACACTTATTACGAAAGCGATAACAGAAATCTTATTTCAATAATAGCTTGAAGCTATTTTTATTATTACGATAGGGTTTCTTTTATCTTTGGGGACTTTTCTAGATCTTTTCGACTTTTCTAGATATATCACTGGTCTATTTTTCTTATCTTTCTTATAAAATATTTCTTAACGTTAATGCTGGAATGTTGTTCTTACGGATAGGGATTCTTATCCTTCGGAAAAAAAATGTTTAGGAATAAAAATCCCTATTCATAGAAAATTAGGCTAGAAATTTGGTTTTTGCTTTCATAGTGTTACTGGAGGTACGATGATAGGGATTTTTGTCACAGTAATTTTTCAGAACTGCCTAGATTTTTAGGAGCTTCAAAATCGGGAATAAAAATTGGGAAGAATTTTCGAGAGTTCTTATGATAAATATCTTTGCAGAATCAATAATAATAGATCATGATTCTGTAATAATAGATTATGAATAAGTCGGAAAAATCTATGGACATGCAATGATGCATATTAGTATACTTTAACAAAAAATTTAATGATTGTAAAAAAATGTAGTCACAAAGATATTATATTTTTTAAAATAGTTAATTTTCAAAACTATTTTCTTAATAGAAAAGATTAATTTTAGATTTTTTAATAGAAATAATTAGTGTTTGTTTTTTTAATAGAATTTTTTTTTAATTTTTTAGAAGAAAAAATTAGTTTAATAGAAAAAGTGAATCTTCCAATAGAAAAAAATTAATTCTAAAGAATATTTTGTCAAATTTCAGATTGCATAATAATTTTTAAGCAAAATCTGAGATTTTTCGAAATATATGTTTTACGAAAAATGACTAGACTTTCGTCACGTTACTAGCGTTACTGATATTGGGATTTCTTATCGTAGTAACTTTCGAACAAAACTAGAACTTTTGAATAATATCACTTTGGGAAAAAACTTTCGAGAAATTCATAGAATTACTAGAATTAATGTGATCGAGGTTGCAGCAATGTTTTAGAATATCCGAAAAATGTCTAGAATAAAAAATAAAAAATAAAAAGTTCCTAGCATTATCTGGAGATATTGCGATAAGGATTCTGGGCGGAGTAACTTTCGACCGAAACAAGAAATCGTGAAAAATCAGTATCGAACATTTTTGGAATTCTACGTAGTCCTAGTTATATTTCGAAGTAACTATGATGTGAATCCTTGCGGTGGTAACTTTCAAAGAAAAACACTATTTTTATAAAACATCTGCATTAAGAAATATTTCCTAAAATTTAATTGCGTTACTAAAGTTACCGTAGCAGTGATTATATCGAACTAATATCCAATGTCCTATAACTTCCTAGAAATTCTAGAAGCTGGGATCCCTGAATGAAAAAAAAAGTAGTTAAAAAGTGCCATATTAAAGGTTGATTAGTTAAAAAGTGTATTTCAGTTCATTATTTGATAAATAATACTTTGTAATGAAAAAATAATTCGTCTTTGTTATTAATAATTAAAAAATAAGTAACAAAGGAAGTCATACTTTCGTTTTTTATTATTATTACTACTTACCCCAATAGCTGTTACAACTAACCCCAAGGACTCGGTAAGTTGTAACATCGCGCTTTCTTTAAGAAAATTTTAATTGCGACACGACCAACGATCATTTTTTAAAATTAATTTTAATAGTGGAAGGTTAAACTACAAATCTATGATTAAATAGTAGTAATTAAACCGATACATCTCCAGTAATATTAATTTTTCTGAAAATTGTTAAAACAAGCCCTCCCGCTCCTGTATTGTGGTTGCGGAAATCTAAACGGAACGAAACGAAACGAACGGAAAATAGCACGGGGCGTCATCGTTGTAGCCTTTTCGCCGTCGTCTACACGCGCCTCGTCGATACGGATTCCTGTCATGAACATGCCTTTTTCATTCCGGCAATCGGGGGCTAATTGAACTTTTAATTCCCACGCTCATCCGCGTCAGGCTACGCTCGTAGAGGGGAGGATATTTATTTTATCGTTATCTCTCGAATCGAAACGTTCAGAATCCGTTCTGGCGGTGAACGTTAAATGGGAACAGTAACGGGATGTCTCGAACAGGCCAAAAGAGTAATAATATATATCGATCGCGAGGGAGGGAGAGAGAGAGAGAGATATATGACCGACCAAATTTGACGATTACAACAATAATTTCCAATGTTTCGAAAAAAATGTTTGTTTTTGGCCGTCTGATCCGTTCCTCTTCATTAACATCCCCTCCTCTTTGAAAGACGAAGTGTACGGGGAAGAAGCGGATGGGGTTGAATTAGACTTGGTGGGGTCAAGCTTGGATGCGCCGAACAAGAAAAGACTTTCCAAAAAGTAGAATAAGCCGAATGAGGAAGAAGGGCGAGAGAAAAAAGAAACGTTCTTGGCGGAGTCTCGAAGGGGATCCTGTCGGATCTCAGTCCGGGCAATTGAGTGCTCGCAAACTTATAAAGGAGATCCGAAGTGAATGAGACTTTCCTGGGACCCTTCTCGGACATTCCGTATAATTACGTGCTTTTGGACTGATATACGTATATAGCGAGAAAGGCGACTAAGAATAACGATCTACATATACATACTGCGCGTAGCTAATTCGCTTCGTACCCGAAAGCGCACTGGTTTGCGTCCGATTTATATGAGCCGTTCTTTTTCGATTCATCAATCGTATATACCGCGCGTTACTTTCATTTCTTATTTTTGATGTGTTTTTTGAGAAAGCTTTTATCGGGACGTTTTCTATAGTCATTTTTTAAGTGGAACTTTTTTAACGCTAAGAAAATGAAAGGTGTGATTTTTGGGCAGTGAGCTATTTGTGAGCTATTTGAATTCGATTCAAAATGCAATTTGAATTTTATGAATTTGAGTCGTTTGAATTTGATGAAAAATGGAAAAGAAGGTTGATTCAACTTAGGGATATAATCGAGGATATACGGTGGACAAAAAAAGAACTTCGTTTGGCAAGCTTCAAAGATACGTTCTGATTGCCAAAAAAGATGAGTGGAATTTAATGTTAAATAATATTATTCATAGACGACTAATAATGAGATACGGTGATATATCTGTGTCTTCTGAGTGATATAAAAGTTTCGAACGATCCTCCTGCTAAAAGTTATATCATTCTGTCAATTTCGTAAGTTATAAAAATGAATGGAAATTAATCATTCACAAATCAAATAAATCATACAAATATGTATACCAATATTATTATTTTTAGAAATAATACGTACTTGCAATCAGCTAGAAATAATAATACTTATGTACTTTCAATTCTAATCTGAATTCAATTGATTTCAATTATTGCATTGAATTGAATAAATTTAATATAAAAAAAATTCAATAATAATTGAAAATACGTACTACAAGAAACAGCAAACCAGAAAAAAATAAACAATTTCCCGAAGCGGAACTTCCCTCGTAGCGATGTTTTCCCATAAAGTTTGGGTTCGAAATGTTCCATTCAAATAATGGATTTATTTCCATTCATTTTTTAATTTACCGAAGAAGTCAGGGTACGCTGTGAATAGTTATGTGACAAATGTTGTTCCCATCTGACGTGTGTGCGTGCGTGCGCTCAGTGTGTATGATGCTTGAGGGAAAGCATTGAACGAGACATTCTTCGGAGGAATTCCTCAAGACATCGGGTTTTAATGAGGTGAGACGTAGTTGCGAGACCAAAGTACTACCATTCGAAAAGAGAGGATTTAAAGTTTTGTTCGAATTCAGCGCGGGTTTGGGCGCGTCTGGATACACACGCACACCCTCGATTTATTCGCATATCCTTCGATCGAAGACTCGACGTGGAAGTGAGGCGTAAATAATATGCTAATCCGGTCGACGTCCCGCGTCCTCAACATTTTTTTTTCTCTCTTTCTACTTTTCCTCCTTGCTTTCTCGCGAATCGGAAGATTCGGTCTTATCGCGATCGCAGTGTTCGCGAAAGTCCTCCTGAAACTCAAGCCGTCGGGACTAATGCATGTTATTTTGAAGATCTCGGAGAAATAAAAGCTTGTCCGAGGAAAAATCGGGACGAGCATGGGAGCGAGAAGTCTGCGAGGAAGAACGCGACAGCGAGCAGCGGGGGGGGGGGGGGGGGGGGGGGGGGGGGGGGGGGGGGGGGGGTGGATTATAGAGTTTGGGATTTGCTTCATCCTTGAAGAAAAGATTAAACGTAAAATAAATGAGGTGACAATTTGAGTTTTGTCGAACTCGGTTCACTGCAAAACGGTAAATATTTTCTTTTTTTTTTAATCGTTTCGTAAAATTGATCCTCGAGAGATTAGGGTATTGTTAAAATTGTTGAAAATTCACCAGTGCCAATACAAATTCAAGAAAAGGGTCTGATTTGAGAACGTGGTTAGAGCAAGGTTCAGGTAAATTTTTAATTAGAATGATACAGCTGATATTTTCAGTGGTTGCCAAATTTTTATTTTGGCTTACGATTTTAGGTATTAAAATTGATGTTGTTACTTAAGAAGTTATTTGGCAAAAAGAGACATTTTTCTTTTTTTATTCGTACGGATCCGAATATACAAATTATTAATTTTATTTGGAATGGAATTGTTGATCGGATTCGGAAAGGAGAAAATAAAGCGTCTCCATCTAGTAAAAATATAGACGAAGAGATCAATGAAATTATTTGTTATAATTAAGATAAATAAAGTGATAAAGTAAATTATATATATGTTGTTAAATTTATTAGTCAAAGTAATATTTTATTCCTTATATAAAATTAATACAATTATTGTTCAGTAGGAAAATGATAATATATGAAAGTTTATCAATATAGAGGTTTTGTATAAATGGAAAATTATATTAACTTTTTTTAAAACAATTAGTGCCCTATATACCTATCAAGGAATTTTATTTTAACCTCCTCCTAAAAATTTGATTACACGCATTTGGACTGCTAGAAATTAACAGCTTCCCTCGCTAGAATAGCTGTTTTACTCTGCGAGCGGGGGGGGGGGGGGCGACCCGCAGATTCAGACCTTACGTGCTAATCGAATATTGAATTTAGAAATAATTTAATTAAGTGGTAATCACTAAATTAATTTATATTTGATGATTATGGTCTTCAAAATAGTGTACACGATTGGTACTGTTACACTGCAGTGTAACAGTACCTTTACAGTATTTGCAACAGTACCTTTACAGTATTTGCTAAAAACGGTCTTTTGAACGTTTTTCTTTTTAACACTTTTTTTAAATCCGTTTTTAGAATTAATAATGTTTTTATTCCCTGAAATCGAAAAGAAATAATTTTATTTATGATTGAAACACGACAAAAATACAATTAAAATAGTCAATTTAATTTATGTTAAGAGAAAATTGTGTAATGTTTTTTTAAAGATATTTGGTGGGTATATAACTTTTATGATATAAATACAAATAAATACCGAAACGATTTTTGAATCTGCACATTTCTTTAAAAATCATTTTCTTAGTTTTCAGGTTGTTGATTACTGATTTTTAAGTTATCACAGTAGCTTAAACTCTCAAGGTCACATGTACGATCTTGGCGTTAAAAATATTGAAATGAGATGCAAATGAATATTTAATTAAATCATTCGTTTCATTCGCATTCAAAAGACATCTTTTACCTTAAGCGTATCCACGATCGGTTTTAAAGGAAAGTCACAAATAATCTCTGGAATCGTACAGTCACAAATAATCTCTGCAATCGTAAAATAAACTTTGATCCATTGGAAGTAAAATTAATCTTTCCCCGAATGCGGAGAAATGGAGATTGTAATACGCGAGATAAAACGCTTTGATCCCTCAAGTGGATTTTTTTTCTACTTTTGCTTGGAACGCACCAATGGAAATTTAATAATATATTTATATCTCGAATGATAATTCCCGGAATGCAGTATGTATGCCCAATGAGTCCTCCGGTTGTTCATGCACGTACGTTTTTATCGAATTTTTTATAATGGAAAAATTTTCCAAAATTCGATTTAAGAAAATGCGAAAATGTTAAATATCAATAAAAAAAAAAGATTATTTATAATATACGTCGAATTTTCTTGATAATAAGCAAATTTTATTTATAGTTACTTTTGATTATAGTTAACTATTTATAATAAACTGTAATATTAAAGAAATGATGAATGAAGTATCTAAATATTACTTGAAGTAATCGTTATTTTAAAAAAATAATAAAACATACAGAGTGTGGCGTAAATAGTGGTCCCCCATTAATGATTCGGTATACCAGATAGTTAACTATAACATATTATCATTTTAATCATATTTATCCAAAAGTTTGAAGAAAAAAAAGTCGTGAAAGGTGATTGTTTCTTATCGATTGTATTTTATTTACGCCATACCCATTTTTAACGATTGCTCTGTTATTCAGCAGCATAGAACAGAATAAAAAATGAATAAACAATGGTTATTGTTGAAAATACAGTCAAATATAAATATAAATAAATATCATTCAGAAAAAATATCAGAAATATCAGAAATAATATAAAACAATATATTAAATATCGGAAAAAAAGAAAGAAGGTATAAAACCTCCTTTCTTTTTTTCTTCTTTCGGTGATTCCCAGAGAACAGCAAATGCAACGAGCGAATTCACCGCCATTTCTTCACCATTATTTCTACATGTAATTGAACCGATCCAAGCTATGTCTATGCTAGAAATGAACTTCCATCATAACAGCTATTGTTAATCTTGTTCTATATTCGCCAAAATCCATGAGCACTTTGAAGTATCGATCTATCTATCATTCTCCTTACCTCTCATGTCATATATATAGACACTTCTAATTATTAATTCATGGTAGATCAATATACATTATCGAAGATATTATTATCATCGTACGTTTCGATCGAGTTCGAAGAGGTGAATGGCGTCGGGCAAATTTAATCGCTTCTCTCATTGGGTCGAGGCCGAGAATTAAAATAGGTTATTGGAGAGTGGGATCTCGGGGTAAAGAAGGGTTTGAGGGGCTGTTGCACCATTAGCCCATTATTTCCCGTATGTGAGCTGACTCACCTTGGTAATGCCACGATAAGCTCCGATCTTGACGCGATATTGGGGTTTACATTTTTTGTTACGGCTCTCTTTCGCGTGTACAGGATGACGAGTATATAGACGCGGAAGTTTCGAGGAGAGGCCCCGGGATAAGGATATTAGACGGTGGAAAGCAAGGAAACCCCATCAGGTGGATGCTCGTAAATTTTTTTCAGGTCCGGGGAAAAAAAAGCTTTTTCGATACTGCGCCGAAATTCACTATCTCGCTTCTACTCCCTTTCCGGCCGATTTTTTTTACCCCTTCGTTTCTTTCTCCCCTACTTTTTTGTTTTATTTTTTCCCTTCTCCTCTTACCATTTTCCCCTCCCTCCTTTTCTCTCTCTTTCTGTCTTCAGCTCTAGTCGAGTATCAACGTTGAGGCCTACACAAGAAAATACTGCAAAACGCGTGTCTTCAATCCGGACCCTTTTTTTTCCCTCGCTGAAACCATCGCCGTTTTTCCGTCGAGGACCTTCCAGGCAAAATGAAACTCTCTCATTTTTTATACTTGCTTCATGATTATTTTGGTACACAACGTAAGGAGTGGCGATTTCGTGACAATCTTTTTAGGTTCTGATCTTTCGTTTCGACCAATCACGGTTTTTTTGATGATCGCAGTATTAGGCAACTTTGCACGAAACGTCCTTTACACAGGGGTGAGATATCTTTGAAGCTTTCACTTCCCCCCTCCCCGGTCTCACACCATACTCACATTTGTGTCTTTCGATTCCCCTCTTCACTTCCCTCTTCAACTATAACCCTACTCTGCCCCTCTCTTTCTCTCTTTTTCTTTCCTACAGGTCCACACTCACCGCAACGAAACGAGACCTATCCATCTCTCGCAGTGTAACTCTCCTACATTTACTCTCCAGCCCCATTTACCCTACCACCCTTATATGACTGTTCTCCATAACTATATACGTATATTAACTCCCTCTCTCTCTCTCTATATATATATCTTTCTCTTCCTCCTTAAACCCCTTTTCCATTTGCTCGAGCCAGCCACGGCCGTTGGGCGTTGCCAACTTGTAGAAACTTTTCCAGAAGAACCGGAATCACCTACAGACGTAACGACTCCTAAGAGACTCCGGTATACGTACATTTTCATCTTCAATCACTGGGGTATCAGAGACTCCGGCGTTGACTGCAAAACAAGATTTTTTTCGGTCCCCGGACTTTTCCTTTTCGTGTGGTGCGATAAATATGGCAGGTAGCTCGATCGATAGCTGATCAGTACGACGGAAAATAAAGCAAAGTGGTTGATGAGTCTGAGAGGAGGATAATGAGGGTCCGTGTTGAGGGAAAGAATTGCCGAAGTTGCGACGTACGAGAAATGAAAAACACTTCATCGACTCAACTACATTCAAAAGGTAGCTAGATATTCCGTACCTCTTTATGATGGGATTATTGGGTTGAAGGGCATGGCGTATATCCATAAACAGAGAAGTTATCATTGAATGTTCGATCGGCCCAGGCGTTCGTATCATCGTTGTCTTCAATGGAATGTTATATGATGTACTTTTAGTATCACGACCAAACTTTCTGGCAGTCGGATACCAAAATTTTGGAGTTTTCTCAAAATGCTAAACTGTCCAAACAAATAACTCGAAGTTTTTTTTTTGTTTTCAAAGTTTTACCAGCAGTTTGTCGTTGTAATAGCAAGTTGACTTCCTCTTAAATTTGTGATGCTCCAAGATGTAATTATTTTGAGAATTCTTCAAAGCAAGGTCTAACTCCTTGATACCAAAAATAACAATGATACTTTTAGTATCACGACGAAACTTTCTGGCAGTTGGATACCAAAATTTTTGAAATTTCTCAAAATGCCAAACTATCCAAACACCTAACTCGAAGTTTCTTCTTTATTTTCAAAGTTTTACCAGCAGTTTGTCATTGTAATAGCAAGTTGACTTCTTCTTCAATTTGTGATGTTCCAAGATGTAATTATTTTGAGAATTCTTCAAAGCAAGGTCTAACTCCTTGATACCAAAAATAACAATGATACTTTCAGTATCACGATGAAACTTTCTGGCAGTCGGATACCAAAATTTTGGAAATTTCTCAAAATGCCAAACTCTCCAAACACCTAACTCGAAGTTTCTTCTTTATTTTCAAAGTT
>JAPYZI010000189.1:0-70810 GCA_030523105.1 Ophioninae sp. A BG-2022a | reverse complement strand
AATCGTAAAAAACACCTTAAAACACGTTTTTCTTTGCTTCGTTCCATGCTTTCGACAAAAATTTTACGATATTCGTAATCAGCATAAAATTTTCGATCAAACAGACCCTTTTAAGAGTTCAAAGATGGAAAACAAACGAAAAACAACGTCAGAAAAATAGTCTACAAAAGGTTTTTCACATTTTCCCAGTCGAATTTTCCACTTCTGGCAGAAACTCGGGTATATTCGAAATCAGCGGAAAATTTCCGATCAAATACACCCTTTTAATACTTCAAAAACGAAAAAAAAAATTTTTCGACCTCCCAGGCCCATTTTGCCGAAATCTCAAAAATCACGATATTTCAAAAGGTGGTACAGTGAGCTTCTTATATGCTATGGAGATTTAATTAGAGGGTTTGGAAAAGGTTTTTGCCTAACTTAAATAATGGCGTAAAAAGAGGCAAAGGGGTATGTATGGAAAAATTTGCAAAAATCGATGGTCCAACTTTAAAATTCTGCCAAAAATCGAAAAATTATCGGATTTTAATGATCAAAAAATCAATTTGAAGAGAAAATCATAACGAAGAGATTAAGCGCAAAGTAGAGTCCCAAACCTTGACGAAAAAAGAGTTATCGATGATTTAGTGAAAAAACGTTTATCCCTCAAAAATCCAAAAAAAAAATTGATTTTTAATATTTTTTTTATAGGTCCATTTCAATGTAACTTGATCCCCTGAACACGAATATACCATTAATTTTCCCGAAAACCCAAAATTCCGATGAAAAAATTGTAAAAAACTTCTAAAATCACGATTTCTTTTGCTGTGTGCAGTGTTTTCGACGGAAATTCGTTGATATTCGTAATCAGCTGAAAATTTCCGATTATATAGACCCTATTATTACTTTTAAAACACAAAAAAATGTTCGACTACCCCGGCCACTTTTCCGGAATCTCAAAAATCACGAAATATCAAAAGGTCGTAGGGTGAGCTTCTTATATGCTATAGAGATTCAATGGGTGTGTTTGGACAAGGTTTTTCCTTAACTTAAATAATGGCGTTAGATTCATATTGACATCTCATATAGTTTCCCGGAAAGTATATACCACTTATACGTATGTCAGTATCGGTTGACACGCGTACATATACGAGTGTGTTTTCGTTGGGACGAAACTACGCGCGTCTTTTCTCCACGGTGTGCTCGTAACGAATCAACACGTACATAAAGACACACGCGGGCACGCTCAGCGCTCGGCAATTGTCCTGCCACGATTCTTTGCCCGAAAAGTCGAGAGTTCGCGGCCGTATTCGCGTGCGGGGCGCGCCATCCGTCGGTATTTACACGCAGCGCAAAATCCCAAAATTGTCATTACCGACGTAACGAGGTGCCGCGTCAAAAGTTTTCAACGTGTTCGTCATTCCCTTAATGAGACTGATGTTATGAGCCGTGAAATATTGGGATACTTGAAAGGAATTTGATAATTTTTTATGAAATTTCAGAATACTGCGAGAAATTTGAGAATTTTATAGGAAATTTGCGAATTTTTGAAGAAACTTGCGAATTTTTGAAGAAATTTGCGAATTTTTGAAGAAATTTGAGAATTTTATAAGAAATTCGGGAATTTTTGAGGAAATTTGCGAATTTTTGAGGAAATTTGCGAATTTTTGACGAAATTTGAGAATTTTATAAGAAATTCGGGAATTTTTGAAGAAATTTAATAAGTTTGGAGGTGAATGGAACCACGAGTTTTTAAATGCAACGCTTTGGTCATGGTGCCATTTATATACACCAGAGAAACGAGACAAACGGAATTTCATTGTTTATGCATTCGCGTTTTGCGCGACCCCGGAGTGAGAGGAGCGAGGTGGGTGAAAAGGGAGAATGATATTGTTTTCAATTTCACACGAGATATTGCAACGAGAGAGAGCGAGGGAGAGAGAAAGAGAGAAGGGGAAAGAAGAGAGGATGCAGGGAAGATGGACAAGGAGAAGAGGGAGAGAGATTGGTGACGGAGACCGTTAGCGCGATAAATCCGGCTTTCGAATTGGCCACTATCATCCCAGATACGATCCGCTCGGCTGTGAAATATGAAAAACACAGCATCCCCAACATTTTGTGCTCGAGCCGGAGCTGTACGCGTACAGACTCCCATCCAAATGAAAGAACGTCACCCACAGAGTTATATAACCTTCGAACTGTGTAAGTAACGCCCTTCTTTTACAAACGTACCAATATCCATTTTGCAAATTCTTTTGCTCGCTTATTTGCATATACGTACGTGAAGGATCGAAGATCCGGAGAAAGGTCATCATATTTGCACGTCAAGCGAGCTTGAGGAACCTTCCATTCGCAATTTCACCATTTATCTACCCGTCCTCCCTTTCGTATCTCGCTTGTATTTTTTCATTCTGATAAATATTGAAAATCTCAACGAATATCGATTTCATACGATTTCATCAGTAAATAAAAATATAATTGACTCGAGAAGCGTAGATACGGTTTGAAGACAATTTTCACGCTGCACAATCCATATTGCAATATTTATGGTGTATTTATAATGTTTGATTTTCTTTTATGAAATATAACGTCGTTTCGCAGTAAATTAATTCCACGAATTTATGTGAATTAAAGATCATTTATCTATATTTAAACGCCCGAAGATTTTGTTTGTAATAATAATATAGTCGATTTGGTAAAAAAAAATATTTTCGACTTTTCAGTACATCTGATGAAGGCTTGTTTTTGCAAAAAATTTTTTAACATACAAGTGATTTTCTACTTGTCCTTATTATATATATATATATATATATATAAATAAAATAACGACAAGCAGAAAAACAAAATTATATATATTTTCAAAAATATACATTATGTAATAAAATTATCTTAGTCTTGACTTGAATTTATTAAATGAAAAGTTAAGAAAATATATAGACATTTTTCTAAAAGTTAAATCATGAAAAATTCCAAAGCCTTGAGAAGTTGGTAAGTGGATGAGACAACGATTTTTCATTTAGCATTTCACAGAAAGTCAAATTAAATATAAGCTCATCAAATAGAGAAACTGGTTCCATCAAACAAATATTTGCTACTGTAAAAACGAAATAAACACAGATGCGTAATTCCATTCCGTGAGCGGACACGATTATTCGCATCTCGCTGATTATTTGCAAGCTGGACTGTTTTCAAAATCCTCTAAATGTACATAAATAATCAACACAAGAAAACAGTTGGGGAAAATTTTAAATAAATCGAAAAGCTTTTGTATTTCGAGCACAGAAATAATTTAAAGCGTAATATAATAATCGCTCGAGATTCTTCATACGATAGGCTATTTTCTTGCTCTTCGTGGACTATTTTTCACGTAAATTTTCATCGCCGTCGAACCGCGGAATGGCGCGAAGAAAATAAAACGACAATTCGAGACTCTTCATTTCCCGTCGTGGCGAGCTTTCATCCCAAACCTGAACTATTCGAGTCCGTGATCACCTCGTCTCTCGGTCATTTTTGAATCCCGTATTTTTCGCTCGGAAACTCATCAGGGATTCTCCGTTTACCGTTTTCGAATTCGTAAACGTCAACGTGCACCCCCCCCCCCCTTCCCCACGCGTCCATTTACGATTTTAGCGAAGCGTTAAGCTTTAAAGTGTACTTACACAATTTTGCTCTTCTCATTTCGTAGCGCGTGTCTCATTTCGTTTTCGTTTCGAATTTTGCGGGCATAGGTGGGGGCCCATGGTTGTGACGGCTGAGAAAAGGGCGTAAGTGATCAAATCCAAGGTTTAAAGGGAAGAGCTCGGAGTCGTTTTATTATCGAGTGAGCGAATGCCGTATATTTACGATAGCCATCAGAGACTGATGATTGGAGTTCTCTCAGCGTGAAATGAATGGACGTCATAGGCGGAGTTGATGCGTGGATCGCGGGTTACTTTGTATCCCTTCGAGTACCACGGAAGTCACACGATATTAAAAGAGCTCTTCAAAGCTTCGCTTTTTTTCTTGTTTTCTTTTTTCTTTTTCTTCTTGTTTCTTCTCGCATCAAATTTTTTATCACGGTTTATCGTGGCAAAAAATGGAACGGCCCTCGTTGCTTTGAAAAATAAAATGAAGAAAAAAGAAAGAATAACAAGAAGAAAAAAAGAAGAAAAATCATTGCTTCAGAAGCTCACTGATATTTCTTGCGCAAATTAATTACGGCGTATAGATGATCTGCGAGGGCAGAGCATGGAACTCTCTGTGCAACGTCGCGTTTCATCTTTCACCTTTGAATCGGGCAGTCAGTTTCAACGTTTGCTCTTGCCCTGATTCAATAATTTACTAATGCACTCTCGCGTCGACAGTTACTTTCGAATATTAATTGCTAATGTAATAAATTAATAAATGAGGGGCGGGGGGGTGGGGGATGGAAAGAAACGACACTATGAGTTTGCTTTGAATACGCTGGTTGAAACGACCAACAATTTTGCCATCGAAGACAAGCTTAAGAAAAGTTTTTCAATGGTTTTTTAAACATGCTCGATGACGCGAAATTTCATCAGCCCATGTCTAGTTTTTAGACCAAACATCGATAGCTCAACGTATCATGGGAAATTGTCTTCTAAAGGTGTTGAAAGAGGGTTTCTCAGTTGGAGCAATGGCTAATCGGTTATCAGTAGCTTCTAGCCAACCTCGAATCACCTAATTCGACCTTCGAGCGTTCGGCTAAAAAATCTGAGAAATTTTTCGTGATACGTTTGACGGGAAGTGACTTTGGCGTTGAGTCTCAGCGTGTAGCATTTCATTAAGTTTGCCAAACGCGTTTTTTTACCTTGTGCCCATCAAGGATAAGCTATGAAAGAAGGTAACAAATGAAACAACGTTTCCGTTTCTTTTTCGACGTGCACAACGGGAGACGCTTTTCTTTATACGGGCTTTCAACATTTCTTGCATTTTTATAGAGAGTAGTTTTCATAAAACGGAAGCTTGCGACTTTATGAGAATTTGAAATGTTTCGTTGAACGTAAACACCGTCGGAAATTCTTATGTTTCACAGCGTGGATTTTAACAGCATCGGCCAATCCTCTTTTCGCAGTGTTTCTTGGCAACCGAAGGATATATATTATCCAAAAGTAGGAGGGTCACGGTACACTGAGACACTTGATAGCGTCCGATTTAATGCGAACGCTCCTTTCCCCTGTAATTATCGTGACGAAGTTTCTTTTTTATTTAAAAAGATTTACTTTTATTAAAAAAGGTATTTTTTTTAATGAAGGAGAACACTAGAGACGATGAAGAGAAGAAATCAAGCTCGTCATCTACTTCTTTCGATTTTTTTTTTCACTTCAGCCTTTACTGCACCACCTACCCTCCTTTGGATACTTAATTCGTTTCCTCGCTAATGCGAGAGCTCTGATAGTTCACTTTTATCATTTTGATTCGTTTTATCAGGATGAGAATCTTTTTTCATGTATACTCCACGTTCCCACTGAATTCTAAGGACAAGACCAATCTTTGTACTCCCACTATCAAAAAACAACTTCTGTTTTTATGAACTTTTATTCGATTTGACCTTCTGTCAAATTCGAAAAGGAAAATCGATATTTCACCCAATTCCCGAACATTGGGAAACTTGGCAATCGTGCATCCAAAAAAAATAATTAAATCTAAAAAGAGAATGAAATATATTTCCAAAATTTTCGTTTTTTTTTCACGTAGTAAATTAAATTAACGACTAATAAAGAAAAAATCATTTATATTAAAAAATATATATTTATGAAAAAAAAACATGCTGTTATTGAATATACTAAAAAGTAGAAAATATTTTTTTTATCGTTTGTATATGGCTCCAATCTTTCTCAAGTAATTTTCTATTGACGACAATCGTTTTCGAAAATTTGTTTGTGCAATGTTTTCTAGCTTACTAAAATTGGTGTCAAATGTTATTTCGTCGTTATAAGATATGTGGAAATGTATGAATATTTCACCACCCGGATATTTTAATATGGCAATATATTAATATTTATATAATATATTTGGTAGGAAAATATATGCATAGTTTAATATTATTTAGAGTTTATATACGGATTCTATTAATACTAAAGTATATTTAAAATTCGGACATGCAGGTATCGTTATATAAAAATACGTTAATATTTTAATACTAAAATATATTTCGAAAAAAATACACTTTTTTCATTTTTTATGAAACTCTTTAATTAAAAGCGTTTTTCCCGAAATCGTTCATTTTTATAATACGATAGTATTTGTCTGAAGTTTCGGTTCCAATTTACTTACAATTAAGATCCAGCGTGACTGAATATTTTTTCGGCTCGACGAGATGTGTGTTGGAGGCCTGGCATGTGAAATTCGTGCCGAGATCCGCCCTTGTCAACGACCTCATAGCCAACCTTGATCATTAAACGATAACGATAAATGAATTAACTTCAATTGAATTTCATGAAATTGACAACGTGCTGTATCGAAGGGTCAATTTTTCCGCGCTCATTATTTAAACAAATCGATTAATCGTAATTGTTTTTAGTCGATTTTTACACTCTCAAATTTATGTCTGTGATGATGGTATTCTCTTTTGTTTTTTTTTCTTCATATTATAGGAATATTCAACTAATTTTTTAACAAGAAATATTGAAATTTAATATTATCATACCAAAGTGTAGTTGAATAAAAATTTATTGATAAATCACTCCTGATCGGTAGAATCAAAACTAGGGCACTAGTTACATATTTAATTTCTTTTACAGGAATTTTTTAAGGCATCAATTTTTTTTTTGTCGAAATATGGAATGTTTTTACAAGAGTAGTCTGTTTTATTGATTCTTATCCTCAGAATGGATTTCCCTCGTTTATAATTATTAAAAACAAAATAACTTCGTATAGAAAAATTAACTCACTTGTTCTCTATGACGTCACCAGCGTTCTTGACATATTCCTCGCTCTTAAACTTCCCGTTCACGTACCAAGTGATTTTTGGTTGCGGAGTACCTAAACGGAAAAGTTAAATCAAATTATCATTATATCAAATTTAATTTGTTGGAACGACGCAATAAAAAAAATGGACGTTTACACGAATTGACGAATTTCTATATGCAATTATTAATTAATTTCGATCGGTACGTTAGATAAAATTATATTTATTGTTCTTTCGATATAATTCTTTCGAAATATTATAATAATTTATTTATAAATAATATATATTTATAAAATGAATTAATTTCATAATGGACGAAACGACGCGGAGGATTATTGTATTAAGAGGTAAAAAAAATGCAATAGCATTTTTCTACGGGGTGTACGATTCCCAGCGAGTATATCAAACGGGGGACTTATAATCTTCAAAATCTTTATAAGAATTTTGAAATGATAGCGTACGAGATTTATCATGGGGTCTACACGTTTTAAATACGGGATGATAAATCCCTCTAGATGCAGGGTCCTCTCATTTTCGTAATGTAATATAGTCATTATTGTTGTTATTACAGAGTACAGTTAAGTAGCTCCTCTCTGCGGAGCTTAAATCATGATAATCCATAGAGACGAAAAAATGCTCGAAAATCCAGGGGTGCATGAAGTTTTCTCTTGTGTTCGTCATGAAGGAGTCCGATAATATGGATAATAATTTATTAGCGACGGTTAACGATGAAGAAATTCGTGGGGTTATTAAAAAATGATATTCGACTCGAGGATAATTTTTCATTTTCGTTTTGCAATTAGAAAAATAATAAAAATAATAATAAGAAGAAACGTAATTCTCAATGGTTCTGCGCCGGAAATTCTCCACTCGAGTTTCATTGGGGCCGTTAGGAAATAAGTCCGAAGATCGGGGAAGACCAGCAACCAACGGCCTTCTAAAAGCTAACTTTTAAATTAGTCAATCCTACGCTATGTATCTCGCCTCCGCGTAGAACCGACCAACTTCCGGTCTGTCGTTTGAAACTTTTTAACCAGAATAGAAGAACGGCGATTTCGATAAAATTCAGCCAACTTCGCGTACATCCACGCATAGGCTGTGTACAAAATTTACCCTGTGGAAATACGTTCCTTTTTTTATTTTTATTTTTTCATGAATTTTGAGGCCTTCCTTTGACGATCGTGAAGGCAATTTGCGATAATCACTTCCGGATATGGTATTTATCAATCTTGGATTATCGAAGCATCATAAAATCTTTTTTTATTTGTCAAAAAGATTTTTTACGAGGTTTCCAATGATCGCTGATTGATTACTTAAGGCCGTCTATTCATTTAAAGCTTATTAATAGCTCGATAAGTGAACCTTGATCGTATTATATATTCAGAATTTACGGTAATTATGGAGTTTCATTCATTTTTATTAATATTTCTTAGTCCTTCCGCTAGATTTGAGAAAAATATGATATTGTTGTTAATTTATTAAACAGCGGTATCGTGGCTCATTGAGTTTTGACCAGAAGTCAGTTTTATCTATTTTTAACGAATCCATCGAGCTTACAGTGTAATAATTCTATTCTTTTTTCCTTACTCCATTAAAATATACAGTTTTACACTCGCGGATTGTCTGAAAGGTAATTTTAAAAACTTTTCGATAGTCAATTAATTTTCTCGTACAAATGGCAAAAGCAAGAATTTGTTTGAGTCGTAAAAAAAAGTGAGGAAACCGTAAGTTAACCAGCAAAGTGAAAGTCTCGAAGCCTCGTTTTATATTTGGGTCTAAAAAGCCACCGATCGATACAGGTAAAGCTGGCTTCCTAAAAAGTGAACAAACTTTTAACGGAATGGCCCATACTTTCTCGACGTCCTGTTTCATTACTATTCACGATGTAACCCCGCGGAATCGCGGTTTAATCTCGCGGATATACGCCGGAACGCGATACTTAAAATAGCGTGACGATCTCTTCGCATCCCCCACGAGAAACTCACTCGCTCGTCCCTCTTCTATCATTTTGCTTTCTCGAGCTTTTCTACGTAGCAGGATTACAGATTAGGTCGGTATCATTGTTATTCACGATTCTCTTCGGCCATGATTGCGTTTTAACCGTCGTATCATTCTTTCCAGACGAAATATATATCCTCCACTCCAGTCTCCTCGTTGTCGTATGTATAAAATAGGTCGGTGCGAGATCTGGACGAACATCCGTCGAGACGGAAGCTCGCGCGTGCAGAAAAAGAAAAAATCATTTTTACGCCATCCTTTTCCTTCACCTTCCTTCTCAAGCTTTAGAATATTCGATATAATTGAAAATGAAACAAAAATATGAATATTAAAATAAGTGAAAATTAAATAAAAATTGACAAAAATGGATATGAAAAGAAGCGCAAAAGGAATAAAAATACAAATGATGATATACGATATAATGATGATATGAAAATGAAAAAAAAGAAACATCAAAAATCTTCATTTTCAATAATTTCGTTCCTCATTATTTGCTTGTCGATTTATTTGATTTGTGCCTAATTTTACAATTGCGATTTTTACCAAATTTACTACATCGTTTCGATTAACCATTTTTCAAAGGTTCGAAACATTCGAATTAAAAATGAAGAAAAGCAAAATAAAAAAGAACATTAAAATAAAAATGAAATGAAAAATAACAAAAATGAATAAGAAAAAAAAAATTAAATTAAAAAGGAAACAACAATATCAAAAAATTAATATTAAAAGTAATTGAAATTAAAAATCAATGGTAAACCTTCACTTCCAATAATCTAGCGCCCAATTTACTCGTCTTCCCTTTCATTTTTCCGCACCCACCATTACAAAGACCATTTTCATCAAAATTGCCACATAGTGTCCACCAACCAATATTTTTATTGGATCGCGATTTGAGGCGAGCGCCGGTGGTTTCATGGAACGAAAATCGAGTGGGGAAATCCATACATTTCTATAAATCATAATCTCCAAATATCATACGATTTCTTACTCAACATTATTTTCCCTTTTATTCGGTTTGTTCGCGCGTGAACGTTTGTTTATCCGTCCGCGAAAGTATACTCGTTCCGTAGACTCGAGCAACTTTCCAATTTTCCGTTCGTCAGGTAGACCAGAAAATCGGGTAACCCTTTACGGCGTCGCAGTAAAATCCGTAAGTGGGCTATTCGCTTGAAATATTTCGAGCACGACATCGTCGCGAGCCGAGGGGCCCTCGGTACTATGGCGCGTATAAAAGATATAGATCGATAAAGCAGGGGTGGCAGGGTTGGTAGGGCGACGATCCACGGACCACCGCGAAGGGTTGCGCCTGTTTCTCGTAGTAAAGGACCAAGAGAGAGAGAGAGAGAGAGAGAGAGAGAGAGAGAAAGAGAAGAAATAAAGTGGGGAGGGGGAGGTGGTTCGAGAAAAAGTTTATAGAGGGCGTTGGCAAGGGAGATAAAAAGAGTACAGAGGGCGCTGTCCACTGGAATGGAAAGAGTATAAAAGAGGGCGCTGGTGACCACGAGGGAGTTTTTCGGTGAAAGCATATGGGCCCAGGGAATCGCGATGTCTATTTCTCGACAACCCCTCTTTCTCTTACCCTTCCTCCGCCTTCCTCGAACCACCCCTTTTCTCGCTGTTTCGCTCTAATCCCAAAAGATACTGCTTGGCATCCGCGGATTAAAATCCGCACTTTAGTGCTCGGTAGATAGGGCTACGTGATTCCAACATTAGCCAAGCGTATAGGTCCGAATATAGGTAGATTGGGGGCAGAGAGAGGAAACCGGAAACGAGGTCCGAGTGACTCGAGCCCTGGTGAACGTCGTCTGGGTCTCGCAATTATGTAGTGGAAGAGCTTCGAGACGATATCACAGAGTCCTTTACCGATAGGAGAATTAACTTCTGCGCATCCGCTCGTTAAAGACGAGGTTGGGTATGCTCGAACGTCCGGGGGGAGGGGGGGAATTATGGGGCGTTACGTATGAATTTGTTACGGGAAAGGTATCCTTTGTACGTTTGGTAATTTCGATACTCTTACCCGGGATCGAACTATGCGTGATGGTCGAGAAGCGAACAAAATTAAAGGAACCTTTTTTTTTGTTAACGAAGAGCTGTGCATGGTTGGGCAAAGATTTGGACGATTCGTGCCGAACTGGTGGAACGAGGAGCTTCCTCAGAAACTTCGATGCTTGCGATGTCGATTTTTTTTTTTTTTAATTACTGATTTTTATTTATTTTTTTAATGGATTATTAATATTCATTAATTATTTTTAGGGATCATTGATATTGAATGACTTTCTTTAGGGATTATTAATATTGATGAATTGTTAGGAATTATTAACTGGCTTAAAAATGAATAAAAAATGAATAAATCTTAATATGGTGACACTATTTCATAGGGATCATTGAAAATGACTCACGTTTCAGGGATTATTAGTATTCATTCATTTTTGTAATAATCCATCGAGAAAATACGGGCGATTTTCGAATGACTCGGAATATTTATGATTTTGAAGAAAAATATTGCTCGTTCTTTCAGCAAAATTGCATTGGAAATCGTGAGAAGATGAGTGTTTTCTTTTTCTTGAATGGCATTTGGATGATTAAAATCTATTAAAACGTATCGGAGTAAAATTCGAAATAGTGTCGTGCCATGCTTGATAATTGTGACAATTCCTGATAAAACGTGAAACCTGTCATGCCACCATCAATATTTCTCGTCGCGTGTCATTTCGTTTAAAGCTACTATAATTGGAATTCACTGAACGTAGTTGTCAATCAAAAGCAATACTGATACGCGTTTGTGTAAAAAAAAAAGAATGTATTCATGGATATTTCTGCAATTTCACCGTGCTATTTCCTTCTCTCTCTTTTGCATGGGGGATTATGCAAAAGAGCGTGGTAGTGAGGGGGGTAAGAGGGGGGAGTCAGAGTGTCGAGGGTAACTGTGGAAATGTCAATAACTAAAGAGAGTGCAGTATTTCACCCTTCAAACAGATATAAGCACGAACGAGCTGGTACTTCTTCATACTTTGCAACGTTCCATAACTCGATAATTCTTCCTTCGCTATAATTTATATTGTCACTAGCTGTTCCGGTTCCATCGTACATTAGACAGGAAAAATACGAAACAAGAGGATAGGAAAATGGAGAGTTGGTGATAAGGGTAGGTGTCTTAATTCATGGGTGTTAATTTTTGTTCTTCTTTTCGCACTGGCTTCTGTACGGATCCAGTAGATAAGGCAGCTCGAGTCAGACGTGGAAGTAGAAAAAAGTACGAAACATCAGCCCAAGGTGTAATACTCTAGAAAGTGAATTCACACTTTTCGTTCTTGTATTTTCTCGTTGGAAGTACTTTTTGCGTGAAATATTGCGCGGAGAGAAATAAGAGATTTTTCGAAACGATAAGGGGCGATGGAGGATTATCTAAAAAAGTTAAAAACGAAGAGAAAAACTTTTTTTTGGAAATATACGAATGCAAAGGTTTAAATCAATGGATAAACTATACGAACTCGCTTCATGATACTTCGAGATCCTTGCTACTGATTATTGTAAAACTTTGAAAACAATTACGACCACCTACAATTTAATTTCAAGAAATTTGTTTGATAATATCGATTGAAGGACGTACAGCGATATCAATTTATTTTTTTTAGGAGTAATCAAAATTGATACTGAACTGGAAAAAAGTTATAGCGAAATTTCTTACTATTATTCCAGATATCGAAAGGCTTGAATTGATGAACTAATACAAATATTCCATGAACAATAAATAATTTAATTAAAGAGACATTTAATTTCTTTTCGTATTATAATACTCTTCGGAAGTTGTCGATTTTCTTGTTTAATTAATGACACATTAAAATTTCGTCTCAGTACGAATACATCTTGTATTTAATTCTGATGTGACTTTATTAAAAATATTCAGCAATTTTACAGAGTATTATAATTATCACAGAGCAATAATCTTAAATTAATATTTCGAATTATTATGCTATGAGAATTATAATACGTAAAAATCTTAGTGCGGTATAAATTTTATATTGTCGAAAAAGCATTAGATATCCCTTAGCATATTTAAATTGATTAATTACTGATAGTCTTTCGATGTTCTACACATTGATTACTAGGCTAATAAATTTTAACGCAGTATTTTATTCAACTCCTACAATCACACGTTTTTCGACATATGTTCATCAATTAGATGAAAATTGTCCGATATATTTTTCAAAATCTATGTTTTTCAAGGTTATATATATAAAACCATTTTTCATAAAATTATGTTTTTTAAAATGCGCGTTACATTTTTTCAAAACTTTCGCAGAGTATTTGTTGGGAAAAAATGTTGAAAAGGTTGATCTCCATCTGGAATGGTAATTTGGAAAAGTAATTTGTCAGGTAGCGCCCCCTGCAATCGAGATTATGATATTCCGGTCTCTTTGCTTTCCATTTTTATTCTTCCGCAATTCTGGTACGGTTCCTCGACCTCGAAACGCGGAACTTTTCACTTAGCCCCACTCAGTCTCCGATAAAAAGTTGGCTGATCTAATAATACCGCGCCATCGCACCGGAGGCGTCAAAAACCTGCGACCACGAGCTTCTCTACCGTACAATCATATTTAACTCCATATACGAGGCTGGCTGAGAGAAGGGACTGGAAATTTCCGCAATTTGTGCGAAACGCAAAAGCCCAATAGCTCCAAAGTCTCCTTTCACCCTCGCTGATTATGCTCTCTCGTCGGAAGACTATCCCTAGCGTTTTTTGGACGGGATTACACGTGGCTGTTATCACCATTCGTTCGGACCAGCTTTTCTAACGCGACAATTTTTTTTTTTCTACTAATTCGTGCCTTTTTGTCTTACCGGCTCATTAAACTTTTCAACTTTTTCACCAGCGAATACACAGCGATTGCAACAACAAAACGTACTGCAAATTGCGAAAGTTCAACACATTATTTGCGTCAATTTTTTTTTTTTTTCGTTTCGTGAACAAAAACAAATCTGTGGCTCGTTAAAAGGGAATGCAAAAAGCACGAATAGTCGTAAGCATACAGAGCTCGAGGAATGAAACGTGTAAGAAAGAAACAGCTGTATATTGAATGATTGCTGAATATCAGATAAAGTACCTGACCCATGTAAGGCCCATCTTATTTATTTTTAAGTACAACAAAATATTATAAATGTTAAAATAAAATGAAAATGTTTATTTAATCATTTATTCAATATTTAACGTATTAATAATAATTTTGGTTCAGAAAAAAATGTTCACTATTAACTACAAGCTTTTTCAAAAAAATCCTTTTCTGGGCCTTATTCAGACCACTGTTCCTAATAAAGGCCCTACCCATTGTAGCTTCGTATGAAAAAAATTGTTTAAATTAAAAAAATGTCATAAAATTATACATTTGACGATGGGAGCTCAATCCGTTTGCCTTTGTAGTTTTGGATATTTAAAACGTTGACTTTATTAGGGACTGAGCCTTACATGGGTCAAGTATCTTAGTCGACTGTCCCGAGCTTTCCTAGGGTACCATTTGTTTTTTCTTTCTTTTACGTATTAATCATAAAACGGGTTTTTCGGGTTAAAACGTCTTGTTTTTATTAATTGAAAGTCTAAATGATATATACATGTTGTTTATTATTTTCTACGAAAATTTTGTTTCCTTAACATTTTTATTTGGAAAATATAAAAAATGTATTTTTCAAAAAAAATGTTGAGTAAAAATGGTTTTACTCAGAGTTTTTTTTAACGAAAAACCTTTTTTCA
The DNA here is from genome assembly GCA_030523105.1 of Ophioninae sp. A BG-2022a. Classification (NCBI taxonomy): domain Eukaryota; kingdom Metazoa; phylum Arthropoda; class Insecta; order Hymenoptera; family Ichneumonidae; species Ophioninae sp. A BG-2022a. The sequence goes on along the minus strand of JAPYZI010000189.1, from coordinate 56,180 downwards.
AAGATATAATTAAATGGTATTTAATTGACTATTTTTTTTTTATAAAATAGTATAATTTATAGATTTTAGTGATTGTCCAGTTTCTTTTTAATCTCAAACAAAAGTGTTCGATAGCTGCCTCTCCCTTATATTATTTAATTGAAAAATTTATAACTTACCACCCGTTACGCGACAGGTCAGCGTGAGATCGTCACCTTCCTCGTACGGACCCACAGTTCCATTTAAAATTCTACTCCATCTGTCCAGAATCACAGGTACCTCCGGAGGCACTGAAATGTCAAAGAAAACGTTTTTTTCTTTACTCTTTATCATTAAATATGTATGAATGATGAAATATATTAATAATCGAATAAATCAGTGGTCAAATATATAAATAAACAAATACATGAATTATCAAATATATCTTTGATCAAATGTATAAATGATCAAATATCTGAATGATTAAGTATATCAATTATCACAAATGTCGATATTCATAAATATCAGTTATCCAATAGATTAATAATCAAATATACAAATCATCGCAAATAACAATAACAAACATATTAATGATCATATCATTTCCATGCTTTCGTTGTATAAAATGATGTCGTTAACACGCGTACACCCGTGTTTTTAAAAAAATCGATATTCCTTTGGCGTTTTTCGTTACGTGGTATACTCCGAGTGCATGGGGTTTCATGTTTAATCCGCGAAGCCAGGATAATTCCATATTTTTCCGATTCGAAGGTTTGACGGGCTTTATGCATTTGGAAGCGTCAAATAATCATGGCGGATGCGTACCAAGGGATCAAGATATGACGTTGCAAAACGGTGTACGCACGTGTACGTATCGCTTTTATTTTTATTTTTTCATTAATACCCCTGGGCACGGTTGCGATAATATGCAACCAAGCGTGGTTACCCTCGGACGTACAGGCGCGGAATTGCGAATTGTATATTCATTTTTGTTGGTTTTGTTTTGCCTCGTCACGTTGAATTTTCACGCGGATCACTGGGAGAAGCGTGGAACAATGATTGTACGACAGGAAGGTTGTCATGCGAGGCTCGTTACATTGGCTGAAAAGGAAAGAAAAACAAAAAAAAACAGGTCGAACCATCCCCTGCGATCGATGACGGACAGATTTCACATAATACCGAGTATTTGTTACATTTCTTCAACAAAAATCGTGTATTATTCGTCAGGATATTGGAAAATAATGATTCATCGATTACTGTTCGGACTGAATAATAATTATTCATTCGTTACTATTAAAAATGGAAGAGTCTGAAAAGTGGGAGAACTACGAAGAGAGATTGATTGAAAGATTTTTGGTTACAATACACATACCAAATTGTTATATTTATAAAAAAATAAAGAATAATATAAAAAAACAATATTATAATGTAATATTATAGTAATATTACATAGTAATATTTTTCGAACATAATAAAATGGTGTATTATTATTAAATATTATAATATATAATGTTATATTATATTGTATTATATAATAGCCTCATCTTAGCCAAATGCGGTCAAATTGCCCTCGGTATTAAGCTTGTCCGATTGAATAGTCAATAATGGGTGCATGGGGTGCATTCAAGGCCATACGGGAAGACAAAGCGAGACGCGAGTCTTCATTGACGGTAATGCGATCGATACTGAACCAATCTAGTAGTGTCTCTTCGGGTATTCGGTGTTCCAATTGACAGGTAAGATCTTTGTAAAAATATCCCGGGCCATACTCCGACCGGCCAGTCATCAGCGTCGGTGAAACGATAAGTAATATTTTTGTAAATTAGTTACGCGGAATAAATCAAAATTAGACTCTCGATCAATGTGGTATCGCGTTGGTCGAATTCACGAAGAGAATACAACGAGATCGGAAGTTGGCTATTCATATCCGGCTATCAACAGCACCGACGTCACTAGACTGCATCACGACTGGATAATCAAGAGAATTTCTGAACCAAGATAATAGATTCAGAAACTCGTGAGCTGTAGTGTTGCAGCAGTGGTAGCTGAGATATCCTAGTGCATGGTACATCGAGATACCGGGTCCAGAATAGAGGGGTTAGTACGCATGAAGAGAGGGACGATGAGAGAGAGAGAGAGAGAAAGAGAGCGAGAGGGAGGGAGAGGGAGAGAAAGGATGGGGAGGAGGGGTTGATAGAGAGTGACAGACGGCCAGAGGCAAAGAGTATGCATAGAAGTGGTTGACACTGGATGTAGTGAAAACGAGGGTGTACATACTGCATCTGACAGAGTTTGGTACATCCTGACAAAGGGAATCTGCGGTGCGGTTCAAACGGGAATGGAAACATATTGGCAATTACCACTGGTAATCAATGGCATTTGCTCGACGCGTACCGATAATTTTAGGGTACTTCTAATTCGTTCGGCTTCCGAATATATGTGCTCCCGTTTGCGTTCATATATACACATCTTAATGGGAGCAACAAAGGCTGTTCTGGCTAGCCTCGGTATGATGCGCGCATGATGAGACTTCGACAAAGGATGAGTGGACCAGGGAGTGAGGTATAGAAATGAAGGGGGTTTGACGGCTGCCGGCAGGGGTGTGTGGAGGTGGCGGAGGTTTCGTTGAAGGATAGAGAGAAAACAGCGAGAGAACACACAGCTGCACTAGCATCGATCACCTGATAAAAGAGCGGACGCGCGAAAACGTGGCAATTTTTAATTGAATTCGTTTTCGCGTCGCTTTCATTCGGAAACGTGGAAATAGCCCGGGTATTTCCATTAGGAGAAGAAATTAAGCCGAAAGTAATTAGTAAAAGGGGAAAGGCGTGGGAGACGTTTTGGATCGATATCATCGTGTTTTCGATGATTCGCGTGGCGGCGGGGGAGAGGGGGGTGGAAGTTCGATCGATCAATATTCGGATGGATCGATATTTTGAATTGAGTAACTCGTTAAATTAACGAGGGTTTCAATTTAGGTAGGTCGATTTTCTGATACTCTGTAAAATAGCTGATGACAATTGCGGATGGATAAATCGCGAAATTGATTTATTGCGAAAATACATATAAGATTCAACGAAGTATTGAATTGGCACAATATCGATTTGGCCGGTACAGACGTAGTTTCGAATTTATCGAAACGAAGTGCCAAATAGTCGATCAGTCGTAACAGCGAAGGACCAAAAGGGCGAACGGTCAGGATAGCGAAAACTTGTGATCGATAAATACGTTTCTCGTGCTTCGGAATACAGCTGACGGATGACGCTGATGGTCAGTCGAATGGAACGCAGGATCACCTCGGAAGTGATGTTCGCTGTTCAGATATTCATTATTTTGGAGCATCGGTTGTTTGCGTATCCGAGATTCGGACATTCGAAGTTTGCGTTTTCGATATATGGCTTTTTGGTACATACGGTATTAACAGTACTGGATACTCGCTTTCCCCGTTTCGAGAATACGAATTTGTTGAATCGTGCGAATGTGCATTTGTATGACTCGGAGTATAGACTACCCAAATACGCGTTCTCGAAAAAATAATACTCCTTAAAGGAATAATTATTTAATCGCGTCATCGTTCAAGGAAGACAATTTCGAATGAATATTGAATATTCGGTTATTTCCGGCTGATAATTTTGTAATTAAAAAATCTTCGTCATCCTGCATTTGTCCATTCGAAGTTTTCATCTTCACCCGATTCACGTGATGAATGAATGACGTAGATCTGATAGTCGTGTTTTTTTTTTCTTTTTTAAAATGTTTTTTTTTTTTTTTTTTTTTCGTCACTCTTGTATTTTCAATAGCGAGGTGGATATTATGATTTCGCGTGGTTAATATTAATATTGATCTATCGGTTTTGTATAATCCTCGGGTAATAAGAGTAGGCGTAACCCGAAAAGTCGAAAATTTATCGCAACGGAAGCTTTGCGGTATTCCATTGTAAATTCATATGAATCTTCGTTAATAATAGTCGAAAATTCTCGGAGCAGCGATGAGCATCGAAGTTTTATTTCGAAAGTGTATAAAATGATAGCACATACGGAAACGATAGTAATTCGTCATGGATATATGTTTTAGGAATATTTGAAAAGCACGTTAACGGTTTTTCATATAATTTAAGAGAGCACTCAGGTCGAGGGATCGCTGCCTTAATTTAATTACTTTTTTATCCGCTCCATTTACTTTTTATTTCTACTAATTATACTTTTTCACTTAGAGAGTGGTAATTCTGGGGAATTAAGCACGTTTCTTTTGCACTAATAACAGACAATTTATTTACCATTTGGCGATGAAGAAAGGAAAAGGATTCGAGTGCCTCTTCCATCCATCTTTCTATATATAAATTCATGTTTTTTTATTTTTTGTTTCTCTCGTCGTTTTTTTTACGTTCAAAGCTGAGGGGAAGAGATAATGCGATAAACGAAATTGCTTTCAACAATATTTCTTATATATAAAGATACAAATTTCTGGAAATTTCCGGAGGGCAATTCAACGGAGAAAAGCCTCAGTTATTTTATTATTAATAAATAGTTTAAATATATATTCTTCTTACATGACATTTGGTGTAAATTTTCTCAAATTGTATCGCGTAAGTAATTTGTACGATTCGTGCAAGCAAAACTACTAATCAACGTTTCAGAAATAGAGAATTTTAAAAAAATCGCAGCAGCTCTTTTGAAAAAATGTTTCAAAATACATATCCAACTATTTTTCGCAGATTGTTGTAAAGTTTGTAAGGCCCTGTTACAGTTTGTATTTTACTATTGGATTTTTGAGTGCTGCTTGCAAAAAAGCAGGTTAAGGCATCGTGAATTTCGATAACTACGAAAAATGTGTTTTCGTTTCGATATCGAGATATTTTATTTTCTAGTGTTGCACTTTAATCCTATTAGCATTGGTTAAAAAACAATTGAATGGTTTTTTTGTTCTGCTAGACAACATTATCAATGAGGTTTTTCATTTACATTCATACGTTTATAACTACGAAATTACTTAGTGAAAAATTCCACAATAATTTATGTACCTATTATTATTCTATAAAAAACAACGATTCCACAAATTTTCAAGAATTTAGTCGATTCGTAAGTATCCATCCAGTAACCCCTCAAAAATAATTATTCAAAAAAATAATTAGTCCCAATGACATTTTTAATTCGCAAAATCTTTGGACCTCGTTGGATTCTGAAAAAGCACACAACAAATTGCCTGTCCGACTTCACCACCGTATACCGTCAGCCTGAAAACTGTACGATCCATAATACGAGTATATAAACCAGGAAAACCTCTTGGCTAGGAATAAACTGACAATAACGAAAATTCTCGATTTCCACGAACGTGTACGATGCACTCAGGGACCATGTGGATCTCAGTGAAATCGTATTAATGGGAGGTAACCCAATTGTTCGGACGAGTCAAGTTACCACTCCGGATAGAGTAATAAGCCTGTCGGAAGAGAATAGATACGTGGTGGAATAAAGGTGCGGATGGAAGTCTTCGGTACAGCGGTGGTGATGAGTCGTCACTATTAACTCACGCCACCAGAGCGTGGGTGTTAAATCCAAAGTCGAGTATCAGGTAGAACACGAATGATTTCCGGGTATAGACCCGGGAATCTGTTGGGGCTGACGGTGGTGTTGTACGAGCCGTGTCGGGAGCAGACAGTCCCACTACCATCAAGAACTCCCTCGATATATACGTACACGTTGCTGTACTATTATCGTAAGTGGTGAGAGGTAGCTGCAGTCGGACGCTTTATCCACTCACCCTTCTCTTCCTCTTTCTCTCTTTTTCTCTCTCTCTTTATATTTATATTTCTCCAGTATATTTCGTTTGTCTTCGTTATATTATTTATATCTTTATCTATTTTTTATATTTTTTATATTGTTATATTTTTATACTTTTGTATCTGTATTATATTCTGATTGATATCTGCTATGTTATGTTACATTTCTTTTGAGTTATTTTTGTTATTCTTTTTGCCTGAAAGTTTATACCCTAGTATAAAATTTCAGGCAAAAAGAATAACAAAAATGTCTTGCCTTGAGTTTTTCTTCCATTATTACTTTTATTTTCTAGTTAATTTTTATTTTGTATAACTATTCATTATTTAAGTTAAGAAATTCTTTATTATTATTGTCTTTATTATGGTTTATTTTATATATATATATTTCCTGTCTTTTTTTTCTGCATGATTTTTCAATTTATTATTATTATAATGTTGCTCAATAGTTTGTACTAGCGTAAACTCGAAGCCCTCATAGACATTTACATTTTTTATTATTTTATGTCTTTATATATATTTGTATATGATATACGTATTTTTTATTATTATCCTGATGTCCTTATTTAACATTACTCGCTGTTTATTACGGTTATTATTGTAAAATTTTTCTATAGCTTGCTTGGGCATAAAAAAGATATATCAATAAAATTAAATTTCTCTCTCTCTCCCTCTTTCGTATAGGTTATTCGTCGATGGTTTAAGGTGAGGTGAAGAGGATATTACTCGGAATTACTATTCCCTCTCAATGTTCTTCTGTAAAAGCGATTCCAGTGGAACTCACCGGTACTTCATGTCGCGTTCAGATGTGACGTATACCGGAATCGAATTACCACTCCTGTAGTCACGGTCGTTCGTTCACTTTTTTCCTCGGCGGTTTCAACAACACCTCTTTTCATCGTTCATCTTTGGTGACCTTCTTCGTATTCCTTTCAGAAACGCATCGGGCTAATCGGATTCTTGAACTTCATATTTTCAGAATAAACTCCTCCATTATTCCTTGCACGCCCCCCTTCCATTCCCAGCTCCTTCAAACAGATTTTTTTTCTCCCAAAGAGAAATAGAAAAAGAGGGATACCGAAGGGCGTAACTAAACATCGACGAACTCGTTAAAGTTTTCAGGTAAGTGAAAATATAATGAGCTATTGCGTTCGTAGGATAACCAAGTCGAAACGATTCGGTTGGAAGCTAAATTAATGATTTTGTCATCAGAGATAATTAATATCGTGTTTATTGTTGAGAATTGAGAATTTTGAAAGACACTTTGAAACAGGTATTCTTGACCTTTGGTTAGTTTTTTCTCATTCTTCTACTAAATTATTTAGTGAAAAATTCGAATATAATGCTCTAAATAAAATGATTACATTATTATTCTATTATTACTCCATAAAGAACTATCGTTCCTCACATGGTCAACAATGATAACGATGTTTCAATATCCGTCCAATAAAACGTTGAAATAATGAAAAAAAAATATAATTAAGAGGCAGAAATAAAAAAATATTGCGCGATATATTGTTAGAAATAAATAATGTAATAATTAATTGAAAAATATAATAAATCGATTAATACGAAATTACTTTTTTTCTGAATTGGTACTCGTACTGATAACAGTAAAATTTCAATTCTGCTTCGGTATGTTTATCGATGGCGACGATCAGATAAATTACCGGGCTTCCAGGCAATTGATTTCTCGTTAATTAATGTTTGTTTATCCCAAAACAGCCAGGGATACACGTAACGAGCAATGGTTTCTCCCGGGACGTATTTAATGCTCACATCCTCGCACCTTCACTGCATAACTGTGCATTTAATTACAAAAGAAAATGTAAATCCATGAATATCCCTGGTCGAGGAAACGACATACCTACGCGTCGAGTTTTAGACAAGTAAAAGGGCGTTTCGTACTCGCACTTGATGTTAGACTTTCCTCCTTTTCGAAAGTAGCTTCGTTTGTATCATTGGAGCGAGTTAATTATATGGGTGCACGGGGGAGAGAAAGTGGCGACACGAACCCAACGGTATATATATATATTTGGAAAGCCATATATATATATATATATATATATATATATATATTTGGAAAGCCAGTCAGCACCAGAGAGTTTTCTACCCCAATCCCCCCACTTATCGCCGATCGCGAATGAAACTCGTGTATCGTCGACCGGAATCAATGTATGAAGGTTCAATTAATTGCGAGGTAAATTGGCCTCGTTACGATCGCTTTCGATACGTATACACTCAGGTGTGTACATCGATTACCACTTTTTGATCCAAATCATCCACTTCACGTATAATACTCATCGAATATTTTGCTGTATATGAAAAATTAACAAAAATAAAAGATTCTCCATTTTTTGTCTTATTTCGTCGACAGGGAATCAAATTTACACATCGTTTGATTTTTTTTCATGTCCGTAAAAATGAAATAAAATTTACAAATTATTGGACAAATTTGTTGATATTCTTGAAAATTTAATCAAATTTACAAATCGTTCGACAATTTTTTGACCTTCGTAAAAATGAGAGCACAGTAAAAGATTGTTAATCAATCTTTTATATTTTCGTAAAGCAGGAATGAAATTCCGAAATTGTTCAGTAAACTTCCAATAATCGTAAAAAAAGTGAATAACCTAAAATTTGTTTATGAATTTTTTTATTTTCCTAACGAAAATAATTAAATTCATCATGTTCGTCATTTTTCTAAAAAAAGATGGCAAATCAAATTCTCTGCGATAACATTTGAGTTAACATTCAAAACTAAGCTTTGTTGAAAATCGTTTTTCATTTCTTGTACTATCTACAAATATAAACTTTTATAAACAGGAAGTAAAATTTTTCCTAAAAAACAAATAAATATGAAAAACAAACAAATATCTTCGTATACAAGCCAAGTCGATTGAAAACGAATCAAGAAAAGACTGATTATCAAATCTCATTTAAAAAAATGAAGAAAAGATTAGAAAATGATCGTCAAAATTCCTAATTTCCAGGCAATTCACACTGCAACGTTGGAATCAATTACTTCACAATCACATTCACTCTTAACACGATCGAACTCCTATAGAAACAAGTCGTAAACAAAATTAAACGATTGCTTTCCTATATTAGAATTTACAAATTCTGATGATGATAAAATTTGGTTTCATGATCGTTCGTGTCGTAGCTTCGTTTCCCTCTCTGACTCGGTCTTCTCTTCTCCATGCTGTGACGTTTCATTTTACGAGGGACGATTACGTCACTCCATCATCGAGGGTGATTCCCTTCCGGTCGATCTCGTGGTCTTTGGAGCAACGGCATTGGAAATGGCAGATCCTGTATAGGTTAATCCTGGCTCATGTGTGTATGGGCAAACATTCCCTTTTGGTAGTTCTATACGTTTACCCGTTGATGCAACGATATATACATACATATATCTAATCGAGTTACAGCTTCTGGATGTACATCTGTGCCAATATAGTATCCGAATTCAATTTACCGAGCATTCCGAGAGACGCTTGAGGACGTATCGATCCTTTAATGTTCGCTACTCATCAAAAGACTGAATAACAAGCTTTTATTTCAGCTGAGATTGCTTTTCGGATTCGAGTGGTATCTGCTGCTTGCCTTCTTAGGATGCCACATCGAAAAATTGCATTGTTATTAATAAACGAGGCTGTCTGCTCGTCAACGTTCGTTTCTTTTTTCTTCACAAGTTACACGCGGAAGTGTTTCAACTAAATGGGGGGTCGAAAATAAGAATTTTGAAATTTGTCGCGGGTGAAAAAAATGGCGACAAATTTCAAAAATCTTATTTTCGACCCCCCATTTAGTTGAAACACTTTCAGTGTCTGCCCAACCTGCTACTCAAGCATGTTGGGCAGTCACTGAAAGATGGACGATACCTTGAAATTAGAAAATTTTTATAGCTAAAATGGATGATTTATTAATAGATTTATAATAAGTAATTATTTCAAATTTAAAAATAATAATTTTGTTCAATTAACTCGAGCACTTCTGTATGTGCCTCTAACTTGATATTTCGAGAGATTTACCCTGGCAGGAGTATCCTGATGCCATGAAACTCCGCGAAGTAACATTTTTATTAGAGCTTGACGAAATGAGCTTTTGAAATAATTTCTTAAGTAGATTTTTTAAATATTTTTATCCTGGATTGGTAATAAATCGAATTTTAAGGAAGATAACAATTTAGAGTGTCAGGGTGGTTGGTAGGAGCCAAATGAATTATAATTTGATCAAAGAGTAAGCCCAATGTTAACACAAACCCAAACGAACGAGTAAAAAGTAAGGTAATATAAACAAAAACAAATGTTGTTCTTTCGGTTGGATTTCGAATTGAAGTTTCGTCTTAAATTCGTCAAATTTGACGCGATTAATGAAAAATGTGACGACGAATCAAAAATCGTTACATTATTAAATTGAAGTAACTAGAGTGAAGATAAAAAACGGTGGACATCTTTCATCTGGATTATGTCATGATGAAAGGTATGGGGTGAATCATGGGGGTCAAAGAATGAAACGATAAATCCAGGACGAAGCGAGACCAGCAATCATCTTTTTCTCTGTCAGGAGTCGAAAAGTAAGGAATATAATGTGGAAAGCACGAGAAAAAAAAAAATAACGAGAAATACTGAAGAAATATTAAGACACCTGCGGAAGAGAAAAAAAAAGGAGGCTGGAGAAATATATGTGCGACTCGATTTGAATAAACTTTCCCTCATGGCTCTCTCGACGAGAGAATATCGTTCTCTCCTTCATCTCCCCTCGTACATGGACGATGTTTGCCCAAATGCCACTTCGTATGCGATCGACGTACGCAAGGAGCCTTCGGGAGCACGTGCACATTTTTCGAAAAGTTCAACAGCAGAAATCGATTCGAAACTACAAGCTCGCGTTTCCTTAGCATGAAATACCAGAAGGTGGAAAAATTTTTCGGTGACACGGATCCTTTCTTCGATTTCGACCCTTGTACTTGCCATCTTTTTCATTTTCTCGAGATCTCGTGCAGCGACCGGATGGAAAATTTGACCCGATTGAAATAATACAGCACGGACATTGGAGGAGGTCAGCAGAAAATAAAAAATTTGTCCAATGTAACCTTCAATCTAATTGGAACCATACGAATTAATAACAAGAAAGTTCGATTCGGTAATATCATAAATAAATCGATCGAATCACATGTCAATAATTTTTCTTGAATTATCTTTAGCATTGAATATCATTCGTATACTTCTGCAGCAGAAAAGGTCTCTGAAAGCACGAATGTTACGTTTTAATCTGATTAAAACGGCGAGATTCATACTAAATGTCATTTCGAAGTTCCAAAGAGATTTGGCTCTACATCACAAGATATAGAATTCACGAAGCCATTATTGAGTAATCTGGGTCGAATTACTTCTAACATTCGAAGTTAATCGAATACTCTTCCGGCAAAAAACAAATTCAAAATGCACGAATGTGCTGTACTAATCCGATAAGAATGATAAGATCGATATAAGATAATACTAAATGTAATTTTGAAGCCGCACTGACAACTCGTTCGATGCAACAAAATAACAAATAAATAAATCAAGTTGTCGATGAATAATATGTTTCTTCCTTTATTTGACATTCAACGTCACTCGTATACTTCTTCAGCTAAAAAAGGAAAAGCTCGAAAAGTACGATTATTACGTAACGTAATTGAATTTTTTTGTCGAGTCCGTACGTGATTTCGATCGGTTTCTTTCGACCCTTTGTAGTACGAGGAAAAATCCGTACGGGTATACACAATTTGTATAGGATCCCGGAGAACCGGAAGCCGGAGAGTTGAACGAACCGGAAGTGATTGATTCTGGACCAGCACTCGTCGCACTTCGCGACGCATATACACGAACATCTTTCATGCTTTTTTTGTTTTTATTTCTTTCCTCTTCCAATATCCAGCCATCGCTTTTTATCTCTATCTTTTTCTCTCCCGTTACTCTGATCGAGAGATTCGGGTTTATAGAAATTGCGGAGTAGGCGCGGTAGTCACGTGTCCTCGGTACGAGCCCAAACGGCTCACCTTGCCTGGATGGTAATAAATATTGGATACCCCGGATGGATTTCAATACCAGGCTTCGACGAACCACACCCCCTCTACACAATCCATCCACGTATACTCGTGATACTACTATTTTTTGTTTTCCGATTTTCCATGATGACCCGACGAATGGATATCGTCCCAATGAAGAACCGAAGTTAACTCGTACTCTCCACAGAAATAATTACTACCATCTGCCTCCCAATGTTGAAGAGTACTTTTGCTTCTTTTTTTTGTCAGCTTCCTACGTGTTCTTCATGAATCCGAATTTCTCGGTATTGTTTTCACGAAAATGACAATAGAAAAAGTAACGAATTCCTCATACAAAAATAAATCGCGAATGCACGATTTAGTTTTTTCTTTCTTTGCATTTTTTATTACACTATTGATTACTCGTTGTTTTGTACTAATTAAAATTTCAATTTTAGATGCATTATTCATTTTTGTATTAGTCATGGGTTATTGTTTTTTTTTGTAAATGTCAAAATTTTTTTTATGGCTATTGTGAGCTCGGATACTAGAAACATCATTTATGTTATTAAATAATAAAATATCCTAATAAATAAACAAGATGCACGATTTATTTTTTCATTGGTCACTCGTATTTCGACGAACGTTCCGAAGAATTTTATTAGTCATAATTTTTTTTCTTGTAATTGGAAATAAATGTTTGCAAAGTTTTGAATTGTTTGTACAATATAAAAACATTCGTTACAGGCATCGTCATCACGAATATAACAGAAATAATTAAATTTATTCGATTATTGGATTCGTTATGATAAAATACAAAAAGCCCTGTTGAATATTTTATTAATCATTCGTTTCTGAAGAGTTTTATAGCGACTTTTATTAGCCATTCGTTATATTTTTTTGTGAACGTAAAAAAATGTTTGTGGAGGTAAGAATTTTCTGATCTTAACAAAATATTATTTTACACGAATTGCGAATATTTTCTAATTATATACGTGACGAGTGGATAAAAAAAAATGAAAAATTATCGTTACCAAAGGGTGGATTTTTATGGAAGTCTGTTGAAGTTGATAGCATAATCGAATGCTTGGTGATATCGCAGCTTCGATCGAAATAGTTGCACCGAGCACGTCTTCAATGATAGCCCTTTATTCACAATAATCAGAGACCAAACGTTGTATCGCTTATCGAATTATTGTTCAAATTCAATAAGGAGATGATGGAAGTAAGCAGATGTAATCAAATATAGCCAGGCTGCTGGCATTGTCAGCATTTCCGGGCTTGGCTTTTTTTTTTCATTTATCAACATGCAACTTTGATCCAGCATACAGAAATATCTTATCCTTTATTTACGTGATTTCCATCCAGTGGAACATAGCGCCATCGATCGCTCAAGTCCTCGTTAAATTTTTATACACAACCAACCTTTTCATCCGTCTGCTGCTAGCTTGAATTTCAAGCGAATATTTTTATCCTCCTACAAAAATATGATCAAACTGGAAAAGAATTTGAACAGAACGAAAATTGAACATTTTAAAACAAAATTGAGTTCGAATTGAAGATTTTATTGGTTCAGATGGAATGTATTATTTATTGTCAATTATTTTGTTGGTGTTTATTGATGATTTATTGGCAATTTTCTCTGAAAACGAGCATTTTATTCGTTATCATCATGTCGTTGAATTTATGAGTTAATTTTTTATCTATTGTTTTTTTTATTTATATTAATCGTATAATATATCTGCTGTATTATAATGAGAAATGTATACGCGAAACGTTTTCTACTCGCGAATCATTTTGGTGTATTTGTCTCAACGTTGCCACTGTGTTCAAACATTTCCAGTAGATATGCCGTTTTTGTCCAACTTGTTGGATTTCGTGAAAGAGCTGAAAATACATTTTCATACATAATAAAGAAAATATCGTCAAAAATGGAGAAGGATAAACCGTGATGCTAAAATCATTCGGTGCAATGAATTTGCATCGAAGAAATATGTAGTGGTTATTTGCGGTTCCAAACTTTCGACAAACATTTCTGAAAACGTCCAGTGATTATATTCGTAATTCCATTTATGAACGTATTCTATTTTTCCCCCAGCATGGACATCGCGAAACGACCTTTTGACTTTTCGTTTCCGTTCCTGCACGATTTTCGCAACCCCTTCCTCGAGTTCTCGTGTTTCTGACGTGCTTCCTGCACTCTCGAAGATACGATCGACCGAACAGCCCCCTGGGAGCATCTCGAGCTAATATGATTTAGAGAATTGGATACGATGGACTCTCTTGGAAATAGCAATGGAGGTACAGAGACGATGAGTTAATAGAGAACTCTAAATACTGCTTTAAGAATAAATATCGAAGTTGACAATATTCAGTATCGTGATACTCATTAAGTAAATAAAGAATAAATCAGAATAACCACACTGCAGTCCTTTTTAAGTCAGAAAATATTAGAGTGCGTTTGTTTTTTAAAAATCGATACCATACATAGTTAATTAACATAAAGAAGGAAAAAGTAAAAAAAAAACACGCATTTCCATTGCCAAGTACGAATGAGGACAGAGCTACAATAGTCCGAGAATATAAGAAAATCTTACGAAAATGTAAATAGTAATAACTAAAAAATCGTTCATTAGAGCAATGTAATATTAATTAATTGACTAACCGATTAAGAACAGAATAGTTATTTATCATTAATATTAAGTATCAAAGATTAATGCTAATTAATATTAATAATTAATCATATGTTAATAAGAATAATAATAATAACGATATCAATAATTAAAAATTCAATGAAAACCGTCAATTTTTTTGTAAAAATTATGAAAGGCCGAGGAGCAAATAAATAAGTACGGAGGGGTCATAAAAATTTGAATAGTATTTACGAAGGAACAATGGAAAAAATGTATTATTATAACATGATAACAATTGATTAGTTATATAATAATATTTAAGAAGCTAATGGATTACTTAATGAACTTCATTGGTTAATATTATGACATGACAATTTATTGTTCTTTTAAATTCTCAGTGTTTTTTAGATTTTCGTTATCAAGGAAAGATCAAGATATACCCCCATGAAATCGCGTTTCAATAAATTACGTTTAAATCAAGGAAATTGGCAAGTCTCGGCTCTTCAATTATTATCCTCTACAAGTGGTTCGATGAGAAGTGTGTGTTTTGTGGTGAAGGGAGGGTAATCGCGTGTCGCGTGTCTTCTGGCTCTTTAGGACGTGCTATCTTCAAAACCGTAGAAAAGTCAGGGAATTCGATGAAGAGAAAAAGCTCATGAGCGTAATGTATCGTTAGACGATTCAGGTTTTAAGTGGTTTTAATTTACAATTACGAAGTGAGCATCCTCCTAACCGAAAACCTAAACAAACCCAAAAAATCCACATCCCCATCCCCAATTAAAGCGAACAACGAGAATTGCTCATTACGGAACTTTATTTTACAATAAAAATGTTTAATTCTTGAGAAATCGTTTTTTCAAGGATTGGATCGAATAATTCGAGCATATCGAACTAAAAAGATCATCAAACAGTTTTTAGCTTTCTCCCATCTTTCTGTTTCTTTTCTATACTCGTGTTCGTCTTCTTGCGTATATATACGTTCGAAGTGAAATCTCGACGATATATATTTCCAGGGTAATTGGGCAGCAGATGGCACGAATTAAAACTGAGCATAAGACCTATCCTTAAGAATGCACAGCTGCACAGGTTTTTAATTAAATATCAAATACTCCGGAAAAAAGGGTTGAGCGTGTCTCTTTCTCTCTCGGTGCTATATTTCAGTGTGTTATGACGACAATGAGCAATTAATAGTAGCTACGATAAAAACGAGGTGGCTGCTTTGGCAGATTTAATTTACATTTGAGTTGATGGGGTTCATCATGATTAAATTTCAAGGAGTTCCACTGGTTTCAGTTTGAGACGTTTCGTGTCAAAGTTGACAATTTTTTCAAAATTTTTGAAAACATCGTTGCAGGACTACGTCGTACAATATTTTTGCTAATCTTCAGACATTTTTTTAAACATTGCTACAGGATCAATAGTATTAAAAAAAATGTTTTTTAAACTTTTAAAAAGTCTCATACTATTAAAAATTTAAACTGAAAAAAAGGTATTTAATATTATTTAAACTATTATGCTTCTAACTATTTAAGGTTACTTTAAAAAAATGCTTTTTGATCAGTTACCAAGGCTATTTTGTTAATACTTTTTTTCGTCAACTACCAAAACTATGAACATTTTTTTTTTTGCCAATTACCAAACCTATTATTTTAGAACATCGTTGATGAACCAAATTGTTGCAGGACTACATTGCAGTGAAAAAGAGAGTTCATCATGTGTGCAATAGAAAAGTTTGCTTTTGAATTTCCATAAATGAAATCTAAATTCGTGGATGTAATCGTTTGGTCTTTTTCTCTTTTTCTGTCCCCCTACCTCTCTCTCTCTCTCTCTCTTTCTATTATATGAATTTGTAGATATTCACGAACGTCAAGTTCGAGATATATGGAGAAGTTCGGGTACGAGGAAAGGCATTGGAGAAGGTAAAGTGGCCACTATTGGTACAAAGTGATTTTAAGTGAGCCCTTGTGTTCATATTACGTTTAGACACATATACAGGTATCCAGGATACCTTAGCCACTTTACCCAAGACCAGCAAAAATTCACTGGTCCTCTGAGATATGGCTGTAAATATTAAAATCCGGCTAGTGAAGGCGGCTGCAAGAAGATGGTATAAAATCTGTGAAAATTCAGCTGGAATATATGTGCCTAAATATAGAACGTCCGATTTTAAACGGAACCATAAAATATCGTATGAACGATGACTCGAGTTTTTTTCCTTTCTAAAAAAACGGTTGCCTTCAAGTGTCAACAATTTTATGGTCTTTTTTTCGAAGCGTTTTTTTATTTATGTATACCCGGTAAAAATTATATTTTTTAAAACCAGTTTCTATGAAATCTGTAATACTTATTTTTTTTTCAATTAGCGGCAAGCGATGTCCTTCAATTTATTAAGTCAACTAAGCTCATGTGATTTTTGACTATTTTTTGTGATTTATTTTGAAAAAATAAATAACGATTTTTGAAAAATAAAAATGTCACAGTGAGAAAACCGTCATCTTAAGCCATTACTGGATGGATATTAAAGATGAAATTTCATTTTAACTTCGAAATAGGACGTCCCGGAATAAAAATTGTGGTAAATTGTTCAAGAATTACTCTATGTCCGACTGATCTGACGATGGTGACGATGATGATCCGACGATGATGGTTGACACAGTACTTGATTGATTGACTCGAGAAAACAATGGATTTCTTTTTACTACAGGTAATATTTTTGACCGCGGTTGTATGTATCTGTACGTGATCATAAAGTAGCCGTGTACGGTTATGCTGCTCTGATACCGTGTTACGTGCGAACGTACACAACATCCGCTGCTAGTCAACCGACAACTTGGAGGTATCACGAGCCGGTAGGTATCGTATATATATAGGACTAAACGTGAGTTACTTTACTCGCGTGTGCGCTCGACCGCGAAATGTATGAATCAAATACGAGAGGAATATTGAATTTCCTCGGCATCAGACTCCTCTCATACCGATAATATCGTAGTATTGGTATTACCCTGTTTGAATATCGAAAGAATTTTTATCGAATGAGAGGTTGTGAGCCTCTGCATGCGCCAAGTGAGTACTCCCTTGCCTTCACTCTTTCCTTGATTATGCGAGCGATAAGGGGAGCTTGGTTGCGCCACTATTGCGGTAATGCATCAAAGTCCGTGCTTGGTGGTATACCTGTTTTTTTTCTTTTCCTTTTTTTTTCGTTTTCTTTACTGAAACAAGTATATTGCCGAACGCGTACATTTACCGAGCAGTGAGAGTGAACCCGGAAGAAAAATTGTCGAGAATCCTCGCTATTGGAGAAATCGGATAAGCATCTCACAAACGTTGGGAAACGCGTTCGTTTTCATTCCTCTTTTCATCACTTCAACACTTCTCAACGTCGATTTTTTATTCAATTATTCGATGGTAGATTTTTAAAATTACGATTCTTATGTAATTGTGTAATTGTCGACTTAGTGATAAGTTTCGTTCGATCGTTTTGTTATCTCAATATACTGCCTTCGCACAATTCTCGTTTTCCGTTTAGTTTTTTTTTCCATTGGGGTTGTCATTTGATCAATGGGTATTGTCGAATTTTGTACTTTTTAATAGTGTTGTATTGGTATGATTTCTTTTGAGAGACGAACGTATGTCCACCTCTCGAAAAATTGGTTTCTCGTTCCTGTGTTGAAAAGATTTTCTTCTGAACGACGAATTTGAAAAATCGTTTCCCTTTTTTTTAGCGAAGTTCATGAAGTTCACATTGTTTTTCTGAACTTTGTGAGGGGTAAGACATAATTAGAAGTTTGATCTTCGTTGGAATTCTGTTTTCCAACGTACGATTTCTTTGGGTTTGTTTGGGTTTATCGATTTATCGAAAGGTATCGATAAATAACAGCTTTTTGTACAATTAGCCATTCCATTTACAAACCTTATTCAAGAGAGTTAACCATCAGGGCTGATATTAGCTCATATATGGATACCTGTCATGAGTGACCCTAAAAATGTAGATGGTCGTTTCCAAAGGTCTTCTTTTTCATTAAAACGTCAACGATCTGTGAAGACAGCAGACCGTCGTGACAATTATTGCCCCTTGAATCGATATCCATCACGAATAACCTTGAAAGCACAAGTAATCGTTGCCAAAGATCGTCTTTTCTATTCGAAAGCTAACGATCCACTTTTTGGTACATCTAATGGGCGAGAGCATGAAGAAGTCTCGTGAAAAATCCAAGTTGTGGGTTGTGGTGTTTGGACGATCGGTAAAGACAAGTACGCGTGTGCATATCTATGAATAGGTATGTATGTACCTTTGGCCCAAACTGAGGTATTAGATCACGAAGAGAGTTGGCTCATTCTCGTCTTACTCGCTGGTGCCCTCCGGTGTGTGCATAGCAAGCCAAAAGCCACGACCGCAGAGGATACTCTATAGCGTTCGTAGTGCTATACGTACATGCATTTTAGGATCACACGAGGATGGAAGGTGTTGAGGAACAACTCCAGTTGTACACGAACCTACCCTTTCGCACTTCCGCTAACCATCCAACTCCCTTCTAGTTCCATTTTTCGAGTCTTCTATCTTTATCTCTCTCTCCAATTCTCTGAGGGTCTCATACCCAGGATTCATAGCGTACGTAGTCATGTACAAATTCTTAAGTTTCTCGAAAACGAGGCAACATAAGCATGGTAAAGACTAGACCCTTCATCTCGTAAACGCTAATTCACTTCTTTGAGCGATTGCCACTTGGATTATTCGCGAAGCATCTCTACACAAAAAGTTTTAATTCAGTTCGTGACGCGCTTTAATTTGCTAGGGATATCTAGGTATATTTAAAGATAGGGAAAATCCTTCTGGGGGAAAATCCTTCTCTAGAGGATTAAGGGAAAAGTTCGGTTTTGGCAAGTTCGACATGGTAGGAAAAGCTATTGGGGCTTCGTTGGGAATCAGTAGTGAAAATGGATTATTGATTGATCCTATTTTAAGCATAAATTGAACTAGTTGCATTTGAGATATTTCCAGTTGAAAATACAGACCTGCCAAACAACTTTTTACCTAGCGTGATGGTATTTTTCTGCACACATATTTATACGGTGCCATTTTTTCATTGGGAACTCTTAATAACTCCGAAAAGTAAAGTGGAGCAAAGTGGAGTTTGGTAAAAAAAATTGATGGATTCGATCAGATTGATAGATGGTGATTTTTGACATTTGTTGTCGATGTGTTTAGGTTTCAAAGACACTTTTATTGTTTGAAAGTGCTACTGGATGGACCGTCGGTAAAAAAGCTCGTCCAAAATGGGGTTATCGTGGTTTTACAAGTTTAGGTCGTGGTTGTATAGATAGTGTCGTACATGGCTTACAAATACTTAATGTCTTGTAATTAATTATTTCACAAAATTAACATTTTGAAATGTTAATTATTTCAAAATAAAATTCTTATAATTTTCTTAAAATAACATTCTTCAAATTCGTTCAAAATAAAATTCTATTTTAAACAATTACATTTCATTTTTAAAACAATCTCCTGTTTTAAAAAAAAATCCTATTTCTATTTAAAATCCTTCAAATTTAATTACCGCCCCAATAACCAAATTCAAATTTTCTTAAAACAAAATAGTGTTTTAATAGACTAATTCACATATAGAAATAGTAAATTCTAAACGTTAATAATGATAATAATATAGAACAACCTTTCGACGAAACGTTATTTTCAATAGTATTTATTAGTTTTGTTTTGAGGAGTAAAATCGATGATTTGTGCTTGAATTAAATCCGTCCACATTGGAATTAAAACCATGAAACTTCGTATTTAGACTTTTGGTTGAAAATGAAAGAGGACGTGTTTGAGCGGTTTTCGAAAAACAAGTTTTAAGGAGGTAAAATCGCGAATGGAATTTTGTACGAGAGTTGCATGATTTATCAAGTAAAAATCATTAAAAAATTTTCCTCAGCTTATTCGTTGTAAATTCAAACTGAGATATTTCATATCTTTGATCCGCGAGGACAGAGTAGAAAGAGGACTTTTATAAAAATAAAAAATAAAAAAAATAGTGTTACTTTTGTTTTTTGATGAGCGCACGCGACTTTGCTGATCGTAAAAGTATACGGGGTCTTGGAATGTATAGAAAAGGGCGTGAGCGTAAAAACACGAAGGATCTCGTATCACGCGAAAAACTATTTTCCATTCGCTTCAATGTAGGTGATTTATGATGTATCTTGACGGCACATTCGTCCTGTATATCGAAGGTGGGATATACCCCTTCGCTTTTTCGTAGCCATGTCGAAACACATCGAGAGAACGTGAAAATCGTGCGAACGAGATGAAAAAAGGGGTTAACCTCGAAATTATCGTAGCCAATAGTTTCTCTCTCTTACTTTAAAGCTCTTGGTCCATGGCAACCAGACTGGGGGTTCTTCGATTTATGGGATCCATAAATTCATACCACTCGACTAGAGCGTTTATAACACTTTTCGCCAACGCCTCTCTTTTTCTTAATGTCGATATATCCTCCATGTTACAGTTGGCATCTGGGCTCTTTTTTTAATTTTGAGATTCTGATATGTCCAGCTGAATATTAAAGTTCGATGAAATTGACGAGAAATCATTGAGTTTTTTTTTAATACGTTGTTTTTTTTTTTTGAGGCAACAATTTTTTTCTCCAGCAACAATTTTTCCAACGCTCAATTTTGTTTTGCCCAGAATTTTTGTTCTCTCATTCTTTTGTATTCTCCATAAACAATTTTCTTGCGTAATTTTTGTTTCCTCTTTCTTTTATTTCTGATACGAAAAGTTTTTGTACTCGCTACTTTGTTTACCCCATAATTTTCGTTTTCTCTTTAAGCTTTAGAGACCAAGTATTTTCTCGATTATTTTTTAATGAATTTTTAGTTTACTTCTAGATTTTAGCTTTTTTCTATTTACTTTAATTTCTAGATTACAACTAAAACAATTTACTATTCCCTAGATTTATTTCGTGTGTATGATCCCGAAGATGATATTATTTTCTTAGATATATACTCGAGTATACATTATTATTGATATATACGAATAGGATTGATTCGACTGAACAATTTTTTCATTTTTCTCCATTGCATATTCTAGATGGGCGATAGTGTTATAATTGATCCATTTGAATTGTATGCAGAATAAAAATAATAAAAAATTGGAATACTGCATATTAGAGCAGATGCAAACTCGAGAGATTGTTTCGTCCCGAAGAAAGTCGTTTGTTATAAAAGGACTAGGCAGGTTACTAGAAAACGGAGAGAGAGGGAGAAAGAAGCATTGCCATTGGCGTTGCTCAATTAAGAAACAGGTTAACGATGGAGACGCTGATGGGATGTGGGTTGTACGCCATTGACCCATATTTAAACTCTACTACATAGAGTTTCACCTCGGTAGTCAATATCATGCATAATTTATACAAGATTTTTTAAAATTCTAATTTCCTCTTTAATCGACTGTGTTGGGCTGATCCTTCTCTGCGACATAATCATTGATTGGGGTCTTCTGACAGATCAAGATTTGTTGAGATTTGGGGATGTGCAATATTCGCTAGTCTACAAAATCAATTGGCAAATGGTCCAAAAGGATCGTGAGGTAGCTCATGAAAGCCCCAAGCTAACTCCGATGAAGGGAGAGCCAGAATTATGGATGACACGTTCATTTGAACTTGCCAGGGAGAGAAGGAGAAAGATGAATGAATATTGTAGTGCAGCTTCGTTCGAACAAGTTCAGTCCACTCATCAAGGTTCTCGACCATGGTTCCTCCACTATAAATACACTCTGGAGGCCACTAAAACCACTAAAATATGAGATACATGGGCACATACGAGGCCAGAGATGTTTGCCAGAACAAAACATTCCTTCATGGCAGCGGAGGCACGAAGACTGCTAATCCTGATGTTTAATTAAGCTTCTTATTATGTTCTCAGCGAGAGGAAATGGTTCAATTCAATTTCAATTCTCCTATCTACTGTCGTCACTCACATCTCTGGTCTCCAGCTGTCGCATATGAAAGACGAGCCTTCCAGGCCTGGATTGCGTTCGTATCGTTATTAAAGTCTTCTACGTCAAGGCAATCCTTCAGTGGCAATAAGACGAACAAGAGGCTTCTTTGGTTCTCGTCCTGATGAAATCCTAATGGAATTATTGACCCGAAAGATGACATTAATGACAATCCTGAATATTACTGAAAATTATTAACCCTGTCTTTGTATTTACTTCACGCTCTTCCTAAGAAGATTTGTTGTCTATTTGTTTCTTTATCATGGTGCGTCTCAGGTTGCGCGTTAAGATATTGCTCGATGGATATCAGAAAGTCGTAAAATTGATAAATATTTGAAGGATTGTAGTTTTGTTACAATACCTAGTTATATGTATAATTTTAGGCAATTATTTCTCATTTTTTTTACTGAATAATTTAGTAGTAATAAAACCACGAATCAATGAGCTAACATTGGAAAATGCAACACATACTGGGTGTTTGGGTAAATTATATATTATTGATAAGATGATCTGAACTCACTAATTAAATTCGAAAATTCAGGGCTATTTTTTAGTACACTTCTAATTTATAATTAAATAATGTATTTCTAAGACCAAACGTGTACGACTTAATGTATACTTACAAATCCACGATTCCTGCATCTTAAACAACTTCTTTGCCTGATTATCCATCCAGTACTTTGGGTCGAAATCGTCATTCAGCCAAAATTAAAAAAAAATGTTATCAAGCAGTTGTTCACTAAGATTGTCTAATAAGTGGCAAAAATGTACTTTCCAACATTTATCGAACTTTGCTATGATCATAAAAGTGACCTTTATTACTCGGGATTTCTCCTATATTAAAAATCGGGTAGAAAATTCGAAAATTTCTGTTGGATATAGATGGTTGCAATTCGAAATCTAATATTGGCTAGATACTGTTATTTTATTTCAGCTACCGATGCTAAACGTGGCCGCAACTTACAGTGATGAATGCAATTAGCTCAGATTTGGCTCTAATATTGGTATGTACATTTCTGTGCACCCAGTGATATTTCCGTCTCCTGTAATATTCGAAGTGCTCGCCCTACGTTTGCGGAAAGCCCACGTTTTCAATCCAGCTGAAAATAACTTCCGTTCAATGCGGTGTCCTTTGCGTGGAAGAAAGTAGGTGAAATAGAAAAGCACGAGTGATGAGGAGGAATAGGCACGATAAAAAGCAATTATTTGGCTCTAAGTTGGAAACAAAGTGTTTCACTTGCGATCGAAAATGGCGAAGCACAAACCCTTTTCTTTTCTCTGCTATCTCAGCCAATCGAAAACGAGTAGCTTTTGTTGTTTTTTTGTCTTTTCAAGAGTTCTGGTGATAGAAAACTACGGTGCGTACGTCGAAGCTTTTCAGTGCTGTTGTGCCTATCATCCCAACCGAATGAGATGGACTACGAGAGCATCAAACCAATCTAATCCTGAAAGTCCCTGAAACCCAATGGTCCGCGATGAAAACATCTGGTTCTGAATTCCCTTCGCTTCTTCTTTGTATCTCTTTTCTTTTCGCTAGCTAGGATCCTCGATCAAAGTCTCATTCTTTCTTCTCCATCGGCTTCTGTTTTTACGCTGTCTACTGTTTCCCCTACACCGGGTCGGGGTTCGGCCTTCTTCTTTCGCTCGTCGGAACAAACAATTGTGATGCGTACGATGATCCCTCTCATTCTTGTCTTTCGTCCCATCTCCAAGGCCTTCTTTGTGTCTCATCGAGCGTCAAACGTTCGTAGGACGGGATATCAACGTTGATGAGAATATCGGTCGTGAAAAAAGAATGGACCCCGCATGACAACTGATGCGAATAAGAAAATGATGAACGTTCTCCGCCTAGTTTCCTCAGCTTTGTTTTCCGAGTTTTATTATTGCATTGTTTTAAGGTAGTACGTGCACGAAATCCTCATTAGAAAGAAAATTGATTTTTCGTTCGTACACTACGACATAGCAATTCAGAATTACGTCGTCGAAAATTCAGCATACTTTACCGAGAAAATACAACAGTCATTAATTCATTTAATCAATGCATTCAATACACAACATCTGGGAAATACAATTTTTAGAATGGATATATTAATAGTTTGCGATTAGATGCAAACTATGCTAAAAGCAGAAAATATCAACAAAACTATCACCATCATATCCAGTTCATAAAAAATATAGGCTATTGGACATTTCAAGCAGATATTATCGATTGAAATAATTAGTTTTGACTTTTCTGGTTGATATATAGCAACTACTCACATGCACGGTCGCGTTAAACGAGTGACGTTTGTTATTTAATCGGGAACATCTTTACGAAAAGGCGCTTGATAAGACCACTTGAGTCAAGCTGATTGCTATCTCAGTACTTTATTTTTCATAATAATAACTGAACACCTTTATTATCAACACTTCTCGAATAATTATTTTCTTAGGATTAATGTTGTTAAGCTTAAGTGTATTGTATTTTTCTATTTTCAGACTCAATATAAAAAAATTATAGACAACCGTTGACTAGTCAATCCGCTAATACTACCTTAAACGATTCACGCACGCGCGTCCAATTCGTTCAATTCTCGTTTTCGATAAAAGTTTCGAGCTTTCAGAAAGAATTTTCGAAATTTTTCACTCACCAATGACGGAGAGATTGTAGCGGAAATTTCTCGTTTGTCCCTGACCAAAATCCACTCGGCAGCGATATATAGCAGCGTCGTGTCTCTTGATGTCGTCGAGAACGAGAACAGCCGGACTCGAAACACCAGTCCGGAAATAAGCTCGAGTCCCGAAGACTCGCCTGTTCGACATGTGGTCCGCTTCGGTGAGGGCTTTACCGCGTACGTCCACCCTGAAACACGCACGATCGAGGGAGATCAGAATTTGACAAATTACGGTTCGAAGATCAAACGAATTCGATTGATTTTTGCCCCGTGAACAATTTTCCAATTTTATTTTCATCCTGTATGGCTGTACGAATTGCATCTTTGTATTAGGTTTTGATGTTTAATTTATGCCGTTTTATTTCGTCCTCGTGAAATTTCCAAGAGGGCCATGGTATTTTGGCTCTTCTGCAGGATTTTGGGGAATTTAATGGGTGGGGAATTTTTCCGATGGATGAGGGCATGGATCGAGCATGTGTCATGAGAGTTCCAGCTATTTTCAGTACAGTCATTATTTTAATTTATCATTCCCCTTGTACCTCGGTTTTCCCTCGCTGATCGAAATAATTTGTAAATTCAACTCGTAACTTGCAATCATCGCTGGATATTTTTGTGGAATGGTAAACTTTGTCCGGATAAATGTCCCGCGTGCAAAAATTTGTATCCCGAGCTGGCTTCGATAGCTGCGATAAATCGTTCTCGCTCGTCGATGTAATTTCTTGTACTGCATTCATGCGGCATGACCGATGATGCAGCGATTCGAATATGACATTCTTCTCCCGCACCATTTTTTTCTCTTTTTTTTTTTTACGCAACAACCAATTGAAAATTTCGACGAATTAAAAACTACCGATAAATTCTACGCTCCGAAGTGATTTCCATCCGGATTTCGAATTCCTTTTCATCTAGGGTAAAACGTCAATCATCTGATATTGTAAGATTACATTATTGCTGTTTCCATAAAAATTCGTCCTGTTTACTTATTAATAAAAAATCATCACGGCTGGTATTATGTAATAAGTGTACATTTTTTTCCGTACACGCTCTTGTCAGACAGACTTTGAACCCAGCAAATCGTAGACCTTAGATGGTAAAGCTGACGTTACGTTTGTAATAATTATTTTTTTTACAATATCTCTTGTCCCTGTTGGATATAAACGAAATTCCTTGGTTGTCGTTTTTTTCTCTCTACCTTAAGCCAAGATAAAAATAGTATAAATAAACTATAACACGCTTGATGGAAAAGTCTCGTCGGATTGTTAATCCTGAATGATTATCCGTCTCCCATAGTGCATTACATTCTCACAAATATTAATACATTTTCTCCTCCCCCTTTCCTTCCTCTTCCCCTTTACATATCTGTACCGTTGAACTTGTTCCGATCTTAATCCGTGATAAATTGTGCCCGGTACACGGCACAATTTAGGAGCTTTCATCGTGGAATATTCAGCTCGAAAGTTTTTTAAATCGCTGAGATCTTTCCTCCTTTATTTTTTATCTTCCGATAGCGATACGTTGGTCTTTTTTCTCCCCCTTTTTTCATTCCATCTGTGCAATTCACTTTTCGATACGCGGCTGATATGAAAGTTCGATTTCCACT
Source organism: Ophioninae sp. A BG-2022a (assembly GCA_030523105.1). Classification (NCBI taxonomy): domain Eukaryota; kingdom Metazoa; phylum Arthropoda; class Insecta; order Hymenoptera; family Ichneumonidae; species Ophioninae sp. A BG-2022a. The sequence continues at coordinate 29,538 of JAPYZI010000189.1, read as the reverse complement.
TTCTCTTTGGAAGGCTCTTTGGGAGTATACCGCTTGAACTCTTTTGCTATTTAAATCGGGGTTTAGTCGGAAAATCTTGCTCTTACAGCCCCTTGCCAATATTCGAAGAAAATACAAACTGAAACCTGGAATTGGTGTGTACGATGGTGAAAGAGGCTTATGCCAGTGTCATTATACTTCTACTTTTATACTGGGGAAAATCAGAAATGAGGCTTGATAAATAAACAGTGAAATTTCATTTGCTGAGGCTTGATGAAGTAATAATGACCTGGTATTATATATATATATAAATAGATAAATATTCCCTGTAATTATTCTCGTTACAAATATTCTAATCCATGAAAACTGGTGTTTCTTCACACACACAGGTAAAAATAAGATTTACCGGATTACCAATTAATATAATACGAACCATCGAGGACGAAGAAATAGTTTTGGGCGTGTAGAAATTAGACAACGGCATCAGGAGGAACTTCGCGAAAGTTGAAATTACTGAAGGAGAGTTGGATGCGTTTCTGGCACTGAAAATGTCTGAGAGGGTATTAATGATGGGGGCCTGCAGTGTCGTTAAAGATTATTTTAAAAAATCGGAAGAAGAGCTTCGGAGAGCGTTTTCAATGCTCCTAATATTGCATTTCCACTCTCCTTTACCCATTCAACGTTACAATAAGAACTTTTGCAAGGACTCTTTCGCGCTCCATTGAACAATGCTTTTGAGTTCCATTAATGTTATTGGGTATTTCGCATCACCGCTGTCTTATTCCAACCTTTTACTCGTTCGTCGATTATTCGTACTTAAATTAAAAAAAAAGAACTTCGTCTCGAACAATTTTCTTTTTCCCTACTTATCGCAGTAGGACGATGAAAATAATTGGCGATTCCATCGTACGATCTGCATCGTTCTCTGCGTTGAATTTTTCGAAAATTTGATATTTCCAAAAAAATCATGAAAAGTTTGATAGGTGAAACGGTCGGTCGTAAATTTCGTTGCATTAAAGGTGATCGAGTGAAAGTTGTAATCACTAACTTCGTTGAATGATTCTCAGAAACTGTTAGGTACTCGGTCACAAAGTTAAAAGTGAGAAATTCAAAAAACTGATTTTTTCTACTTCGACTGATGCAAAGTTTATTCGCTAGAGCGCGTGCTGAAAATGTTCTACTTCCCTCCGAGTATGGCGGTCGAGCACGATAGATTTTGAGATAGTTGTGGTCAATTGTTGTCGTCGAGTCTCATTAGGATACAGAACAAAAGTGCACGAAGCGAACCCTGACCGCGACCAATAATTTCGATCTCGCGATAAATGAAATTCAATACTTCGCAAGTGTGCAATAGGCAAGTGGAAGCCGAGTGGGTCAAAACTGTGTACACGACTAGGGAGTTTTGTGCTTTCGAAGCTTCAGCTTCGGTGGCCACCGTGGACGATATAATGCAGCGCAATTCACCGCACAGAGACTCCGTGTTAATATTTAGGGTTACTGCCCGTGAGCACGCCATGAAAGTGCATCACGCACTACCACCACTTTCAAACTCGTATACCTTTGGCTTGCGGCTTTGATCTGGGGCCGTGGAGTGTTCTCCCGACCCTCTTTTCGCGCTGGTCGTTCACGTTCGCCCTTTGTTCCAACCTATTCTCTTTCTGGCCCGTATTATATAAGTGTGGCACGCTGAAACCTGGAATATGGTTTTATACTTTTCCCTTCTGGGTTACACGAGTTTTATACGTTTCCCAAACGCGAAAACTTCCTCGGTTGGCTTAGAAACATCATGTCGATTCGAACCGTTAAAGAGATACGGACAAATTTATTTTTCTTGGATTCTCAGATTCGTAGCGTTATTTGTACCTATGTATAAATATTAGGTCTGAACCAGTTGTGAGCTAATGTTATTGTTATCAGGGTATAAATATATCAGTCGTGAGAAAAATTGATTCTACTGTCTGTCTGACAAGACCGTGTACGACGGTCGATAGCTATTTGAGATGAGGAAAAATGAAATGATCATGTTTGTGCAAAAACATAACACGCTTCATCAATTATATAGTACTAAGTCATGTTATTCTTTTTTTGTAATGCTTTCTCTGAAATAGTTTTCGAGCTTTGCCGTACACGCTCTTGTCAGACAGAGTGTAGAAGTGATGTTTTTCATAATTGATAAAACATGGTTGGACCGTATTAATATTGGGACTTAATATGCACCATCTATTGTTTGGTAATATGTAATCTTTAAGTTTACTGGCAATGTCGTCTCTCAAATATTTTGTCGAGTTTTCTCGTACACGCTCTTATCAGACAGCCAATGGAATTGATTTTTTGGTACCATCCATTTTTTGTAGGCATACTGCTCGAAGAATTGCCGTGAAATTGAAGGATTGAGGTCGAGCTTCTGAAATAATCATGCAGCCATGCAGCAATTTTAATAATCCAGAGTGAGTGGGGGTTGTTGAGGGGAAAGTGCTCTTGAATTCGCTCGATTGAAGGTGTGTCTGCGAGCCCATTTTATTTTGGAGCTACGGGAGTAATATCCTTGTTCCACATCAATCTCTTTGTCATCCCTAATTTTCATGATCTCATCGATTTTTTCCTCAAAGATTCACCGCAGAGAATCGGACTTTTACTTTTCACCAAGGCCGAGTCGCTGGCTCATTTCGTACGCTGATGGCTTATTGAAGCTTTGATCCTCCTAGGACTTACGTCTGGCTTTGCTTGCTCAATCGTGTCTCCGGCGTATCAAGATAACTCGTCGATTGAACAAAATAAAAAACGAATGGCAAGAATGACGGTATAAACGCGACGTAGTCGTCTGAGCCGAGTAAGATAATTGAAGATTCGTGCATCAAAGAAGGGGAGTAATGAAAGCGAAGGTCTTGGTAGAATTTTTATCGCGTCTGGAAATTTATCACAGCAGATAGGGGCACCTGGCGTATTAGGATTCGTCGATTCCCAGCTGGAGTCTTTGAACCAACTACTTCTTGACTCAACGCGGTTTGATATCTTTTTTTACTGATTTCTTATAAAAAGAATGTCTTGATGTATACGTTTCATTAGTAGGGTCTTTGTTACATAGGTCCTCACTGGTTTATAAAGTATATAAAGTACCTACCGGATAGCCATGAAGTCTCATTTAGGAGAATTCGTCGAGTTTTAGACTTTTGATCCATAGTTTTAAAAGTACAGCTTCGCTATTCAGATTTACGAAAAGTGTGGACACTTGTTTATTAATCAAAACGACAATACCAATACCCAATATAGGAATTGTTAATTCCTGTGGTTACGAGTAGGAAATAACTAGATCCATCATTTTCCTTGATTGACCAAATGATGTTTGGATTCAACACAAGAGGGTGATTGGAGACAGAACAAAAATATGGTGTTTGGATCAATAACAACAGTGTGGCATTTGGGTCCAGAGCAAGACTACGATATTTGGATCAAGACTAAGGAATATGATGTTTGGATCTCGAACAAGATTAGATGTGGAGGGTACATTTATTTTTTAATCTCTTATCGTCAACTCTATAGGGAGATGGTTCGTCTCAAGAATCTAGAGAAGAATGTAAAAAACAAGTGCGAAAAGTTAGCAGACATTTGAAATCCTCTATCGGATTGAAAGTAAGAGAAAAGTCAAACAACCGACGCCTCCGCTCATCGGCATTCCACCCTCTTGTTTGCGCTCCCTTCAGCTCTGTGTATCTCTCCCAACCTTTCACACAGACGCACACTTCTCTCGTCGGCCAAGTATAAAATAGCTTTGTGCTCCATTACCGGTCCCATATCCCTGTAGGTTGTAAGATCGTCCACGCACACTCTGATGGTTTTCCTTGGCGCGTACAAATGGCGAAATGCGTATATCGTGCCTGTGATACTTCTCGTCGAGTACCACCAGCCGTGTGCATATCGTCAGAGATACCTTTGCTTAGCTGGAGATTCCATATGCCGTGCTCACTGTACTCGCGAAGCTCTTATTTATATGCAAATGGAAAAATGGCAATCGCGCCCAGACGAGGCAGCATTCTTGCGCGATGCTCTCCGATGTAACTCCAGTCCCTTCGAGTCGATACTCCACCAAGGAAATTCAGTTCCCTTTCGATTCTCGAGCTATGAGCGTTGCGAGATCCTAGAATAGAACCGGATGCTTCGAGACGACGAGACTCGAAATCGGAGATGCATAAAAAGAAAGAAAATAAAAAAAACGAGAAAAAAAAAACGATTGCGCAGATCCAGGATCAGGAAGACGAAGCAGCAAGCTTATACGTAGAACTTTCGTTTGATATTCACGTGTCATTGTCGAATGTTGGCTCTGTATCGAGGAAAAATGGAGAAAGAAAAGTATCAGCGAATACGAAGTTGTCAATGAGAAAGAATGGTGAAGTTTCGTGAGGTACAATCCCGTTGTCGTAATTAAGGAGTATTGTTTCCGAGGTATCCTTTGGAAGCTTGACATTAGAATAGGCAGGCATGCATCTGCGTCCACTATTCTCGTACTCGGGAACGTCATATCGGTCGAACTCCGGACATTTGAATTAGAGCCGATGAATGGATGCATGTGAGCGAACGCACCAGGGATGGGGGGAAACCTTATCGGACCTGGGACAGTCTGCAGGTTAGTAATTATGGAGCTTCGGTTGGGGAATATAACGTATAAGACGCTAGTTCCTGCTTATTGATGTTCACCTCAACATCCTCCAATGTCCTGTTCTTGAAATCCTCAAACCCGACCATGGCTTATTCAGTATTTGCAAGAAATTACAATCGCGTAGTTCAGACTCGGTACGTTTGATGGCTTATCCCTGATCATTCGGAGTTTCAACATGAAACGAGCCAAGGAATCCGATTAACGAATTAATCAATCGGATTGATGAAGATATTTAACTTTAGGTGTTAGACATTTTGTGATAGAAATATCAGTTGGCTTTTTTATGATTATTCAAGGGTTTTCGATCGAAAAAAGCCGAGGAATCCCATCAATAATTGGATCAATCGGATTGATAGAGATGTTCATCTTCCAATGTTATAAATACAATGAAAGATGCAGATTTTGTAGGTTGGCGGATGATGCACAGAAGAGTCGGAAATATCACATCGTGGTCCAATGTGAAGTACCGATGGCACACGAGTATGCGAAAAGAACGTTCATGCACGTGTGTACACCTTTAAATGTTCATACAGTAGTACAATTGGTGACAATGGTCGAGAACACAGGCATTTTGGGAACGTACGTGTCCGTTTTCCGAGAAGCTTCACTCGCTGTCACGTATGGTCTGTTAACGCGGCCATCAACGATTACCGGTTGATTGGCCACCACCTCCTCTACTACTTCGTGATTTTCCCCTGTTTTATCCATCTTCCTCCTCCTCTCTACTTTCACCGAATCTTTTTGATCTTCCGAACTTCCAACGTTTCTCATCGCAATGAAACTCTTGACGAGAGAAGTTGCTCGTTTAAAAAAACGGCCAATCCCGAGATCGAGGGTTGCAATAAATTTGGAAGTGTTTGACTCGAGATGTGATTTCGGTAATTGAGAAATTGAAAGAGAAAAAATCGGTGTATTTGATGAGGATGTCGGATGGTGAACAATATTGGAATGTGGACGAGTGATTGGACGGTCGTTTTGGTATCGAAGATTGACAATGATGGAGGCAGGGACTGGAAGTCTATCTATAAATGAGGGCCAAAATGTATCGCGTGGCGAGCTTCACAAAATATATCTCGGCAGTTGGGATGTCACGTAGGATCATTGACGAGGGTCTCTAACGAGATTTTGCTCTTGGGTCTGCTCGTATTTCGTCGACATTGTTGTCCGTTTAAATAAATATCGTTTCTTCGTTCGGTCGTGTTGTCTCATTCGATAGGCTGGCACATCGATTTTGTCCATCAGCTACAATGGAAATTGAAATTGCGGCGTCTCAATATTCCGAACTGCCACCCTTCATCACGCGTCTTAATCCTAGCCAATGTCTGTCTATTGAGAATACGTTAGAAGTATGTCATGATAATAAATTTCCAAGGATTCCACTGGTGATTTTTCATTATCACCGATATGCAGAGTATTATGAAACCAGAACGTAAATACGATGGGTGGATTCAGAACATGATTAACATGGTTGGTTCCAGTACAAGAGCATTTTTCGATCGAGTATGCAGATCATCAGTTTGGTAGAGCTTTTTCATTTGACAGGCTGTCAAATCGATTTTATGGATCAGGTATACTGGAAATTAAAACGCGGTGTCTCAATGTTCCAAACTGCAACTCTTAATCAAAAATCTTGTTCTTATTCAATGTTCCCCTATCAGTGATCTGTACGTTATGATAATATCTCTCCAAGGATTCTACTGGTGACTTCATTACCGCAGATAGATCTGATTTCGAATAAACACCTTGTTACATAGTGACCACGATGGAAACCTCAAACACCACCCCTAGCGTTAACCCCTGATGCTATCGTGATCATTGTACATTCTAAAAGGACAGGAAATAGCCCTTCCCTCGTAAAAAATCCTCTTCACCCAAGGAGGTATATCTTTCCTGGCTGGACGATCCCAAGGCTCGCCAACGACCAGTTCGTCCGCAACGCTGCATCATTCCTGAATAAAACTCCACCAACGATGTCATAGTGATATTGGGTGGCTAGCAGGTCAAGTAGATATTTTTCCAATAAGAAAACTCGAAATCTTCTAGATACGGTAATGTATGGTTATCTTTGGCAGGTTCAACTTCTCAGCGAGTTCTCGTTCTGTCATATGACGTGGATTCAATGACTGCGATGATTTTTTCATCAGTATGGACCCACGGTCGACCAGAACGTTTTTGATCTTGTCCAGAAAGCTTCTGAAACGGATTTTCTTAAATGAACGTTGATGCATCAAGTCGGTCAATCGAGGAAGCTTTACTGTACACTGAAAACGTACTTTTTTGTATTACAACGTGATTATTTTTCTGAACATCAGACAATTTATTGGTCTTGAATAAAACTTGAATGAAAGTTGACAGTTAACTCGTTCGATCGATACCAAATTTAGTTAATTTAGTTAATGAGGAGTTTCTAGAAATGTTTATCAAAATTATAATTTTGTAAATATTCACAAAATATTTACAAAATTATATACCTCTCGTCTTCATCGTCTTGGTAAAAATCAAGGCTTTTGGTTACCTCCGAGTCCAGTCAAAGAAGGTAAGTTTTGCAACCCTCGATTCTGTAAATTTATTGAACGAGCCTGTCCCAATTCTCCGGACGTTGAAGCTTTCGTTTCCACTACACATCCGAGTCACGAGTATCTTATCGCGCTCTATCACACGATAGATAACTATACCTTGAAATTCTCCGTTTCCTGAGGTTACTGCGTATGTCAGTACAGTGCTTGACATTTCCTTTCAACGTCATTACCGCGTCTGGAATGAGATCCGGTCTCATCAAAACTCCCAATGAAAAATTCTCAAGAGTCGGACATCGAATATCGATTACGCGTACTTGTGGCATTTTATGTTTATAGACTGGTACGTGCTTTTGAAAGTTTCGAAAGATGAATTTTGCTGCAGTAATTTCCTTCCTGATATCGAGTTACGTACGGCGTTTTGATGTTTATTTTTATAATTTATATCCTGATTTATATAAGTATTTCTATATTTAAACAAATATACTGAATTATAACAACGTATTTGTGGCTTTAAATTATTGTTGTTGGAAAATAGCATTTTCCTCGTTTCTTTTGAAAAAGTGTGATTATTGGTATTTGAAAAGGAACATATTAGAGTTGAATTATTTGTTTAATAATTATCTATAATAAATAAATAATAAATCATAAATAACTTCGTTATTTATTTATAAAAAATAAATTATTAAATATAATAAATAGATTAATTATCTATAATAAATAATGAATAAATAATGAAAAACGATACACTACAACATTATTACAGTGTTAAAAAATGAACAATATCAAGAAGCGAAACTTCGCGGATGTTTACGAAAAACAATATCATTTGTTAACCCAAATGAATATCCGGCTGCAAAAGTCACAAGTGAAGATGAAAGTGGTCACTTTTATTAGGGAAGTTTTTTTGAGCCGTACCAAATATTAATACAGTTATTATCATTGCGTATGATCGTTCATTCGAAAGAGTCATTCAGTCTAACACGTTTTTTAAGTGAATTTTTTATTTTTTGGTTGGTAAAAGGTGTAAAATATTCGGTACATCGATAACAATTCAGTTACGTTAATTGGTCACGTTTCGTGACGAAAGTTTCTCGAAACAAAAGTTTCGAGTATTTCTTCTTGCCTTTTTCACACTATTTCCACGACGTATCTGCAAAGTCTAGTCTTTTTGTGAACCGGAAACGGTTTTTTCTTCATACCTACACTGGAAACGACTAGGTAATTTCCACGAGTAGTTTGGAGTACAAAACGTGCATGTGGAAGTGTTTTGTTGGTTCGGACATGCGAAACAACGTTGAATCCTTAAGGATTCCGTTCTCGCCTCTGGTCCAGACAACTTTCAAGCGTCCTCGTTGTCTACTCGTGAACCCCTCAAAGACGTCTCACGGAAGCCTCCTATCCGGCGAAGTTTCCGTTGACGTTTCTCTGCGTGCACGTTCAGAACGAAAACTCACCTTCCCTGCTTCGAACTCCCTCTCGTTGGATCTCAACACTACTCGGCTTCGATCCACTTAATAATAGGTATTCCTCTAATGCCAGTTTTCAGGGTTTTAGGTACTGACAGTGTGGAACACGATTTTCGCACGGACTCACGTTTTCGAGGCTTTTTAACCTACTTCGCAGGAAACAATTCAGGATAATGATTCATGAATATTAAAAAGCTCGACACAATTATTGAATTTTTCAGGAATTATATTAATTTATTGATTGATAATAAAATAATCAAATAATACATCATAAAACAATAAATAAGCTACTACGATAATAACATAAAACAAAATAATAAATAAGTTCTTGATAGAATAATTATTTTAAGATTATGTTCGATTTTTTCATCAAGTAATTTAATTGTTTTAAACGTATGAATGTTGAACTGTCACTCGTGGGAAAATCGCTTCTCGCTGATTAATGGTTGATAAACGATGGTTGCAAACGAAATATTTATAATAATAAAATTATCCGAAAGTATTAGTCAAATTTTGAAATTGTCGTTATCGTATTTTACTTCGATTATTATTGAAAGAGAAAAATGTGCATTTTTAAGTTTCTTATTAAATTAGGAATCTGTATAGCTAAACATATAGGACAAGATCCACGCTTGTAAAACGTTTAAGACAAAACTGATTTCGAACATTTATGAGGTTATGACGATTTTCTAGGTGGTCTGCTGTGTTCCTCCATCGTATAGAAAATAGACAAAGGTTATCAGCTATTTTGAAACAGCTAGAAAAAGGTATCAGCTATTTTGGAATAGTGAATAATTAATTCGCATATACATTTCTCGCTTTGATATCTTTTTTTTTTAACACATACTATTTTTAACAGTTGTTATATCATTAAGAAATATGAGTTCGCGTATTATCGATTTTGCTAGTAAAATATTCCAAGTCACGAAAACGTACAAATATTCTTTTCACCTCATTTTCATGCGACAAACGTAAATAAATTTCCGAATATAGTGCAGGCCACTAATTTTGTGCCAATCCATTATGGTAATTGTCTCACTTACTATAAAAAGCTTCAGTAACGTATCGAGTTTTAAATATAACCGAAAACGTTCATCTATATTAAAAATATCAAATATATTAAAAATATAATAAACAAAATCCTTCCATATTTGGAGAATAATAATGAGTTCTCGATTATTAATAAAATAATAACACAAAATAAATAAGTTTTTGGCAGATTAATTAGTTTATAGAAAAACTTGATTTTATTATAGCATTGATATAAATATAATAACATATAAAGAATTAACAATTAAGATTTGAAAAGGAAATTTAAAAAATGAAAATTAATGAAAATTGGTAGAAGCGGAAATTTTTCTTCATGTTCTATTAACGTCATAATCCTCGGTAATTGTAACACGTCATCATAAAAATCCGCGGACATAAAAAGAGAAAGAGGAAAATAGAGGGAGGTTGAGAAAAGGAGTGGCAGGGGGAAGGGTTAAGAAAAGTAAGGGTAGATAGCGCCCCAGGAGGTAGTTTCTTGTTTCTGAGCTTTCACCGTTTCCTTATACAAAGCTTTGTTTTTTTTTTTTTGGTTCCCCCTCCTGGTGGGAACCAACAACGAACGCCACTGATGTTTCGCAGCCGCGGAAACTATCAACTTTCATTCATCGTTGGCGCTCCAGCTCTAATCCGTTTATAATGTTCCCTCGGCTGGGAAAAACGTAGAACGAAACTCGTGAAGTTTGTGAAGCTTGTTCTGCAGTAAAACTCCGATACGAATTTACAGATATAAAATATGATAGTGATACCGGATCATTCGACATAACCGAGTAAATTCAACCTCTGCCGAATATCGGAAAAATAAAAATGTTGGATGAAGGGAATTTCTCTGTTGCTTTCCATAACATGATAAGCTGACTTGGAAGTGCTATTTAAAGCTAAAACTAAAAAAAATAAAGACAATCTTTAACACATAATATAAAAAAAAATATAAATAAAATATGTCATCGTAAATATAAAAAATTAAAATTCCCTTTTACTTTTTAATATTTGTTTTTTATATATTTTAGTTTACGTTTTACATTTTTAGACTATACTTTTTACATTTTAAAAATCAGGATTAACATTTTCTAATATTTTTTTAAGATTATTACGATGTGACGATTTTTGAAAGTGGATTATTGATACGATGCAATATTTAATCAGTTTTTTTTTAATGAAAGAAACACAGTAAATAATAAAAAGCTATCTCCAAAAATATCCAACCTTGTTTTACCTTAGATAAATATTTCTTTTTCATGAAAGCTATAATTATTTGTTACAATGTCAAAAATGATTTTATTACATATTTTTATATAAATCAATTGAAGAAAATAAACTTTTTTAATGGGTTATAGTGATTCAAGCCTAAATGAAATGTACGCAAAAGTGTTCAACTGTTCAAATAATGATGAAACTATTGAAAATTAAAAAAAAAAACATTAAATTATTCTAACAAACATTGATAACTAGATTCAAACGTGGATGATCGAATTGGTGTAATAATGATTCCCCCTGTTGATCACCCTTTAAAAATCTATGATAAAATCCGTAATGACGCTGGAGCACGCCATTATGCCCCTATGAAGTTAAAGTAAGTTGAAAACTGAATCCACGTTTCAATGGCTAGGACAAACCCAAAGGGTTCCATACAGGAGCAAAACTTTTTATCGATGTTCGTCGTATCGAGAAAGTTTAATTGGCAAAAAGCAATGCTCCATGCTCGTGGAGAACCAACATCTTAAAGGTCAATGGATCGTTTCTTAATTCGATAATTAGTTAAATAAACACGCATTGAGCGTATAAGATTAGTACGATGTTATTCTAACTTTTGTATTTATACGATTCGACATCCCTTCCAATTGCAAAGCGAGCACACTTGATCCACATCCATCTCTGATATGCACCATTCGACTGTTTCGTTATTTTTTTTATTGAATTTGTTTGGGTTCGATGATGTTTTCGGAAAATCCAAAGTTCCGGAAGTATTTTCATGGAAATATTAAAACGGACACCCTGTACGTGCTCATATATAATTAGATCGGCATATTACCAATCGCGACTGCGCTCTTGGGTAAACGACATCGTGGCCTGACTTCGTTTGGCTTACGGCTGACCGAGCCACAACCGCAGCGTCACGTTTATCCCGATCGAGGCTTTTGTGAAATAACGCGCGGTTATTCCCCACCCGAATACGTATATCGAATACCGGCTCATTATGTTACGTTGTATTTTGGTAGTATTTACATCCAACCTAATGCCGAATTAGCCCGAGAAGTTGTCGTTTGTCGCTCGTTTAATTGATGAGATCCATGCGCGGTCGTTTCTGCACCGCGAATCGGGAGATATTCAGAAATAAAGGCTTGTCAATAATTTATTGGGCCTGGTTAACAATTATTCATTTCGCCCAGTTTCGCCAGAGATTACGCTAGAATAGCCAACGATATTAATCGCTGGAATAGTAGATGACAAATATTAGTAGCTATGGGGTAATGTAAAATTCTGATCGTGATTCATCCGGCTGATTAAAACTCCTGGAATAAACCTCAAATGCAAGTTTTGATAATTAGTGCATAGTTAATGGTTATTTTTGGTTATTATTTGGTTTTTGGTACGAGTGAATATTTTCATGATGATTGGTCTCTATTTTTCTTGTTCTTTTTTTAGTTTTGTTATTATAGATATTATTACATATACTCTGAATATATAATTATATAGGATTATTATTATATATATATATGTGTGTGTCATATTATATTCATATTATTATACGATTGTATTATAGTTTATTTTTTATTTTTTAATTTTATCGCATGTAGTTTTTACTCCAAACTTATATTAAAAATATTTCATTTAGTGTAATGAAAAAAAAAAACTATAAAAAAATAATTGGAAAGCAATAGCATAAAAAACAAAAGAAAAAGAATTATTTAACAAATAGCATACAGTCATTTAAATATTACATTAACAATATTGAAATAAATAATGGCATAAATTTGATGGATAAGACGAATCAATATAAATGTTTTTTCGAAAATTTATAAAAATTTGTATGACCACGGACTCGCTGTCCACGGTCAAGTATCATTGCACCAGTTGTCTTTAGTACCGTATCTCCCCTTGAACGGGAATCTCCTTTCCCATTGCCCCTTAACCTTTTTCGTTCTCGAAGGAAGATCTTTTCTGTACATTTACGGTTTCGTTGTGGGATCCAAAAATTGTATCTTTATTTTGTACTTTCATTCCGGAAAGCTCCCCGTTGCATCGTTATTTTCTCGATGCCTGAGCCAACAATCCAGCAAATGTTCTCATTTGTCTTTCGCCGTTTGGGCTCATAGTCTGGCGCATTCTATTCACCAGGTTTCTTGGTCCGCGACTACTAAAAGACGAGGCTCTTAAACTCATTAGAATTATGGTCACTCGTTGTTCCTTCTTTTCCGCCATCCAACTTGTATTACTTTGCCTCTTTTCTCGGCTGTGCTTACCGCTCGTTCTTCCTCAGGGAAAATAAAGTCTGGCGTAACTCGCTTCATTTTCCTCGTTCGCTCGACATTACCGCCGCGTCCTGTCTTGACTGTGATTGCAATGCCAGACAAAAAAAAGACCGGAAAAATTGTTTCAAAAAATCTCCCGGTTTCGCCGCCGCGATTCGTTCCAGAGCTCTAGGAAATGGTCCAATTATGACCGCCAATTAAAGAACGGAGATAGATGGAAATATGAATAAGGAACAAGCGAAGGGAACTTCGGGAGAGTAGCAGAAATCCTGGATAAGCTGTACTCGTTCGTTGAACAGTGATGAGAAAAATCCAACAATAAAAGCGAATAAATAAATAAGACGATTCAAGTCTGGAATCAATATATTCACGCGTAGATGTATGATTCTTTTTATCTATCTTTATGAACTCGATTGAAAATCGTTGTGTGTTCATTTAAGGGGCTGGATGGATCGACGGATATAGATTTTGGCCAAAATGGAGAAACCTAAGTTTTCACTAGGTTAGATCGTGTCGTAAATGTTTAACGTTAGAGATAGTTGATTTAATAATAAATGAACACTGGGACATGTTAATTTTGTTTTTTCAATAATAATTGTAGTCAGATTCGACTACCCAACAACAAATCTTCTATTTTTCAATTTAATTAATAGGAAAACCCAAACCTCAAACAGACAATTGAAATATAAACATTCGATACATTAAACCTGAAAATCATAAGTTGATCAGCGGGTTGGAAACTGAGAAGGTAACGCACTCTTTCGAGGCTCTTCCATGAATTTTATGATTTAATTTTCTTGATATTTGAGTAGCCATTTGAAACTAATAAAAAAATTGGCTAAATCCTGATGACCTCTAAGTTCCTAACAGCGGCGGACATCATGAAAAGAAACTTCTCCCAATAGAGACCTCTTCCAAAAGTGTACCTTGTAACCTCGTGTCTCCTTGGTTCCTTGCAGAACCAACCTACAGAACTGTATCCTGTAACCATCAATGATTTTTTCTTCCCCTCATCTTTACTTCCTCTAGTTATTCCATCTTCAGAACGGACTCGAAATTAATTGCTGAATAAAATTGGTGAATCGTTGAATAAAAAATGAATAAAAAGTCTGGCAATTCGGTTCCCTCGAGTGCACCAATTCTCCGAGGTAAGATATTTGTATACGTTGTTATTTCTTCATGAACTATGTGCATATCGGGTTACCGAGGGCATACGAACAAACATCTCGACCCGGTCCCAGTAGAATGCTCCGGAGGAGGAGGGTCGCTGCGGGAGGCTCGAAGTTTCTTCTCGGGACGCGTGTTCCACTCGATATCGATCTTGCGGCACGCGACTCTGAAACTGCCTTACTCAACTACGGCAAGCGAGGGTGAGTAGGAGGTAAAAACGATCCGCGTATACGTATATATTCAGAGATGTGTATGAAATAGGGGAGGCTATGGTAGAAAACGACGGAAGGAGCAAGATCGGTCTTGCTAAGTGGGAGGTTCGTGGGGATTTCTAGGCTGCTGCACCTAGAATAAAAAAGCAAGATCGTAAGCGAGAGAGAGAGAGAGAGAGAGAGAGAGAGAGAGAGAGAGAGAGAGAAAGGGAGGAGAGGAAGAGGACGGAAACTACGCTTCCACGGTCGATTACGAACAACGGTGCTGATGACGGTAATATAGTAATAATGATTGTGTAGCGAAGAAACGTGCATTTTGCAAGGGAGGTAAAAAAACGTACCGCCGGGGATGTGGGTTGTTGGATAGGGGGATGTGGAGCCAAACATTCGCGTATAAAATGGAAGGGTGAACCCACATACATCCTTGTACTCTCCCTTCTTCCCTGGTGTGTTCCTCTCTTGTTCTCCCTCTTGTGTTCGTGGCAGGAATCGTACCGCGGCTATTATTGCTTTAATTGTGGTAACTCGGCTTGCATTTGGCTTATCCGACGACCACGCAGTGCCTCTGGCATAGTAATTATTTCGTGATTGTGAAGCAGAAGCGACCACATCGCATTCCGAATACCTATCGTAAGTGTCGCGCCCTCCAGCCCCTTCCTAACAGCCTTTTCAGGATAAAACCAAACAAGCTCGATTCACTAATTCCCTTACCTCGTCTTCTTCTTGTTATACCTGTCGTTCGAATCATTCTCACGTACCAGAAAACCAATCGTAACTTATCATTCGTTATTTTGATGATAACGATTCGCTGATGACGTGTCCTCATATCATTCGTTGGGTGGGACCTTCAAGAGTTACCAAAAAAAAGTGATCGGTTCCTGCCAGTCACTATATCGAGCTGGGATGTTGACTTTGGTCTATGTACGAAGGTCTGTAATATTTTAAGGATTGGTGTGGACGGCGAGAGGGGTTACTAGGAGGCTTCGAGGCAAGCAGAATGGATAATTGGGGTAGAGGTTGTTTATCGAGTTTTTGGAAGTGGAAGTCCTTCATGAAAAGTTTGCGGAAATCCTTCATGCATAGGTTAATGCAACATGATCATGGTACGTTTTTCGATTTATTCAGCTTTGTTTGGGTTACATTGTTTTTTATATGAATAGTTTGAAGCTAGGTAGGTCAATGCACGTTACCGTTATAGGCTGTTTGGGTTTTTTGTTTCGTTTTGTTGGAGATCTTTGTTTGAATTTTTTTATTCATTTTGTTGGTTTCGATTTGTTATTTGTTTGATTTTGTTCGATTTTTATTTGGGATTTGATGTATATATTAATACCTTTCAGCAGGGTAGATCTATGCACGTCATCATCATTGGCAGTTGTTTGGGTTTGTTTAGTTTTATTTGTCTCCCCTGTATATTTACATGAATAGTTTAAATATTATAAATTTATACATTCACATACTTCAAAATATACATCATTACAGCGGGCAATGCAGCGACGCTCGGCGGCGCCTCTTTTCCCTCGATAATAACTACATTTAATGGAAAAGCGTTTTTCACATTTGCATCCTGAACACATAAAAGGAGAAAGATGTATTCGTGGCTTGCGATTTTCTGTAGTTCGACCTCCTTCCAGCACCGCCTGGTAGACGAGACGACTGAATACCTCGTCTGTCGCATATTGCACAACCAGATTTTGATTTCTTCATTTCCCGCTCCTCGGTTAGCTCGGTTGCTACGTTCTTTTTCCCTCCCTGTATGTTGCAAGGTAAAACCTCGCAGAGTGGAAATACACGGATTGGACTTTCAACAATAACAGGAAAAGATAAACGTGTAGCGTGTAGCGCATCGTCGTAGCGGACAATGCGCCATGGGGCATTGTGGATCAAACCTAAGTGCATATTTGTGCTGCCTAAGTACCAGGTAAAGTTTCATGTTCGACTATGAACTAAGTCGACTATCTACGGTGATGGACTTCAAGAGTGGATTGCAAAACATAAAAAAGAAGTAAAAAGTTAATTGTTCAAGTGTCTTGCTCAGAACATCATTCAGTTTCTGGTAGAAGGTGATTGATTTTTTTTTTAATGTTTCTGTTGCTTTGAAGTTCCAAACTTTCACTATTCCGAAATGCCCACACCTTCACTGTTCTAGAAGGCCCAAATGTTGAACCATCCAGAAACTCCAAAAATTCACTACTCCAGAGATCCTAAAAGCTTCGCCATTCCAGAACTCCCAAACTGTCATCATTCCATAATGAACTAAGTTCATTAAAGTGATGGAAGTTGATGTCCACTTTTCCACTCACTTGTTGTGCAAAATATGTGTATTATTTTAGGTTCAGGTTATCGCAACGAGTAACGAAGCAATGATTTTGCTTTTAGATGAAAAAAAACCGAGGTTAATAGATGAAGGTACCATTAAAGTGACACGTTTCAATTTCCCTGTAATATTAAGTTCAATCGAATGCAATAAAGACCGACGTCTGATGAAAATCGGAAATGCGATCATTTGAATCGTATCGCACTAATTGGAGATAAGGTACGTCTGTCGCCAATTGGACATGTTATTGGAGCTCCGACCGTCAACCGTCAAAGAAAAAGTTCACGGAGCTTCGCAATCGACGTAAGCTCCTCGCAATGAAACCGTAAAGACGTTCTTTGAAAAGGAAGCAGACTGTTGGAAGATACAGCAATTTCTTTTAAATGTCTCAATGGGAGAAGAATTTAAAAATAAACCGGTAACAAAGGGTGGGAAGATGAGGGCACTACCGGCAGTACGTTGCAACACCGGATACTCGAATTTCCTTCGTCAACGATAAACAGATGGTATCGCAAAGAGGAAAGAAAATAAATGACGGGGATGAAGGGATGGTCGTGGAAAAGCTTTGAAGAACCTTGAACGGCTAGCAGGACGTGAAACAGGCTATTTTTTTCAACGGTAATCACACGAAACGAGTACCGACACGGGACTCCATAAGGAACCGCTTAAGTCCCGCCAAGGCGATTCTTCCCCCTCGTGCCATTATTTCAAAGACTTTTCCACGGCTTAAGCTCATGGTCGCTAGCTCTAGATTCCAGCTTGGGTAGGACGTTGCTCTACCAACTTTCCACCCCCTTTCCTCCTCATGGCCAGGAAAACCGATCTTGCGCTCGGTCTTCCTTGTCGTTTACTCCCTTTCGGTTGAGCCGTCCACCCGGTCACCCTTTCCCGCAATTCGCCACACTTACCCTCTTTAATTCTCCGGCATTGTACGCTTCCCGCACAAATTAACCCGAGACGTTTATAGACGCCGCTATTCCTCTCGTCCTAAGCGCTTTCGAGCACCCGATTTTTTTTTTTTCGATTCACCTTTAAGGGAGTCCAAATACCAGTGGTGTATATATCCATGAACATCGTAGAAGATGGTGATATCCATGCGGTAACGATCGAGTGTCATGATCGAAGGCTCCTATTTTTCATTGTGGAATGTTTACCGTGCAAGCTGAGCGTTGATTACAGCAGTCTGTTCATCTTTGACTAGCATCTGGAGTTCATTGACTGCTGGAGAAGAGGCAACAAGTGTTCATTTACCCTGGCGTTATATCATTCCATAACAACGCCATCAGGTCACGCTTCCAGCACAGATTACCCGGTTGGATCCAAATATGGTCCTTGATAGTGAGTAAAATGACGAACGATCCCGAGTAAAACGAAACTAGAGAATAAAAGAACCGCCCATTACCGGTATAAAATAAAAATGGGCAAAAGAACGATTTCTGAACGATAATCGACTGAAGTAGCCACATCGATTTTTTTCTCCATTTATTACATCTCTTCGACGGCGTATCAACGCAACTCTTTACAGCCCCGTATTGTAGGCAGTGCTCCTGTTGTTATTTCTGTTAGAATGGAACGTTTGGTATCGACGCAATTCCTTTCTTTTTAGCACCCCACTCGCCATTTTGGTATAGGCAGTCAAGTCGGTATTGCGTCGATACCAGGAGACCGCGTTGTTCTCCGGTCATAAATTTCAGGCTCGTCATCATTCGACCCCAGATCCCCGACTTGCATGATGCACCAACCGGTGGTGCGGCTCGGTGGAAAATGCGGTTGCGACTTCTGGTGCATGTGCGCGTCCATCGGCCACCCGACCCTGCTAGCTCGCCGAGGTATCGTAAAACTCCCGCTCACGTTGTTCTTTGCAAGCCCCCGTGGCAAACTCACCGGGCCTATAAAGTGCGGCTCATCTCGAAATCTCCCTTCCGTATACGCGTAAATGGAGAACTGCTGGTGCAATTTGGCCAACGCTCTGCAGTCTAGAGAAAACGTGCGGTATTCTCACTGCGGAGATATTTGGATATAAACACGGTAGGGATATGCAATGAAATGAGCGTTGTACCTACGCGAGTGTTTATCGTCGCGTGGATTCCTTGGAGACGCGTAACGCTCCTCTGGTTCCGCCCGGATTGGGCAATAAGATTGAAAAAAGGTTAGAAACGTGGAAGTGCAAGAGAGCCTGGAGGAAAAGCTGAAAAAAATTACGACGGGAAAGCCGAATGGAGAACTAACCCAAACAAAATGAAAAAAGGAAATCAGCTTATCGTCTTTTGCATGCTTGTAATTAGGATAATTTTAGATTATATTTAGATATAGGTCCTATTGGGTTTCACTAGATAGTGTTAGGAAGATGAAATTTAGTACTAAACAAACTTTTGCGTCAGTTTTGTGATTAGATCTCTCAGTTTGTAATTAGTTGACTCCAAAAAATAATGGATTTCTTTTTACTACATCTAATATATAGTCACAGAGAAGGGATAATTTAATGAGATATTTACACGGCCCTTGGAGTTGAAACTGAACGGAAATGGGAACTGTTTTTAATGGCCATTCCTATATATTGGCTAAAATATACATCTGATATTGATTAAAACAGTACGGCCATCTTCTATCAACTTCTATTGCCATATTTTATCCAATACCACAGGAGCCACCCCAGTGTTGTACTATACATTTTTTTAAAGTGACGTTGGGGCTGAAAATTTGTTTTTTTTTTATAAACTTCAAAATAGGATGTCCCACAGAATAATCTGTGGTCATGCGTTCAAGAATTATTTACGTCTGACTGATCTGACAATGATAACAGAACTTGGAAAGCTAGTTTGCTTAGCGAATGGAATTCGATGTTGATGTCACTTTGTCAAGTAACCATAGAATGTAAACCAGTTTGCTTTCACTGTTCGCAATTGTACCTACTCTGATGATGATTTCTACATGACCAAGTGATAAGTAGTGGTACCGCTTTGCTCCGGTGGACTCGACGAATCTTGAGACGATCCAGATGTAAGGACTTCCAGGCTTGTACTATGGTACGGATGGCTTGTAGTTTAAGCCGCATCCTCTGCAAAGCTCAGCTTAGGAAATTGCTTCTTGAGATCCCAAGGGGATCTCGAGAGACTGCGCCATGAAATTTCCACGATTGCTCGATCGTCCTTTAGCCTGCACCACTCTAAAGTGTCAAACAGTGGCAGCTACTCGATTTTTATAAGATTGCACAAAATTTTCAAAAGACTGGTTTCGGTGTCGTAAGAGACAAGTTGAAGAAGGACGCGCGTCATTGATCGACACGTAAGTGGGTTTCGATTCCCAGATATATTAAGATGATGGTTTAATGGGAAATTTTGAATTAGACGCCCCTGCTGGGCCCAACGTGTAGAATACTAACTCTACGTATAAACAATTGTTGATAATTATCAGTGATCGCCTGCACATTTGGAATTTTTCTCAGCTACGAATAATAAAAGATAATGGAAGTAGGGTATGTATAAAAGTAGATTTATACGTGTACAAGGTACTCGACTTTGTTTTGGTAATTGTTTAGGCA
The DNA here is from genome assembly GCA_030523105.1 of Ophioninae sp. A BG-2022a. Classification (NCBI taxonomy): domain Eukaryota; kingdom Metazoa; phylum Arthropoda; class Insecta; order Hymenoptera; family Ichneumonidae; species Ophioninae sp. A BG-2022a. The sequence goes on along the minus strand of JAPYZI010000189.1, from coordinate 9,163 downwards.
AAGAGTAATTTTATGACCTGTTTCCAATTTTTCGTGGACCGAAAATTCGTTTTTTTTTGTTTTCTTGCCAATCACGAATGTCTACAAGCTTTTCCCTCCAGCACTTAGTTAGCCACTGTATAAATTAAATATTATCTATAATAGTATGCGTGTCAAAATTAATGAATATTAATTAATGAAAGAAATAATTCATCAATAAAAATGTAATTAATATCTTTTATAAAAAAACCTCGTCGATTGATCCTATAAAATTGTAACTAGAGTATCGAGTAATACGTACTGTCGATGTAACTAAATCGATCAATTTCCAATTAATTGCAAATGTAATGAAGCAGAAAAATGCTCGATGTTCCACTTCCTCATATAACCCGCGAGTTTCGATATTTTTTCTCACATTTTAGGAAAGAATGTTGCCAAAAAAATCTTTATGCATCCCGCAGCTTAATTTTTTGTTTTGTTTTCTCATATCTTTCTATTCCGCTGATGATGAGGTTGCTCGTTGTTTCGCTCGAATTCATTTCACGCGTTATAATCTTTAATTAAGCTGAGTTTTCCGGGAGTGCATAATGCGGGGTCGTTAGACGGCGAGAATGCCGAGGTAGCGGCGTGGAGATCTCCCGCTGCGTAGTCGCGGGCGGTGACCGGATCACACGGATGTGGCCTTCACAGCGCCCCTACCCCCTCACCAGAGGCAACCACTGGAGCTCCTGGAAGCTTTACGTCGCGACTGCAGTGCACGTTACCGAACTCGTGGAGGCTCGTCGTTTTGTGAAAACGATTAAGTGAGGGAGCCAGCGAGAAGAGAGTGAGAGAGAGAGAGAGAGAGAGAGAGAGGAAAAAGAGTGAGAACAGAGGGCGAGAGAGAGAGAGAGCGATATGTTTATTATGCCTTAGCAAACTATGAGGCAAAAGAGAGAAAGAGAGGAGAAGAAGGTAAAAGGGAAAAAGTAGAAGAGAGAGAACAGAGAGGAGAAAACGTAGAGAGGGGAGAGGAAGGTGAAAGAGGAGAGGAGAAAGAGGAGACAGGGAGAGAGAGAAACGTTGGCCCGTCTCGTTAAAAATTACGAGGCAAGAAATATATATCCAGGTGTTACTCCTGCATCCTGCACACGTTCCCTGTAGAGTGTACATTGTGCAGTTCCTCGTCTCTGTCCTCGTACAATCTCCATTCCTCGAGTCCAAAAGCAACGACATTCCTCTCGTTTTTATTCCATCTATAGACCCTCCATTTTTGAGTGAAGGAGCTCGTATTTTTTCGCCACTCGTCATACGGCACAGTGCACTTGAGCCTGCGCAAAGTATAGTGCACATTTGCACGATCATTGAGAAACGAGATCACGTAAATGCGAACGAGGTGGAACTCTGGTTGCGCACAACTGGATCCTACGGAAGACCTCTTCGTTGCCCCTGCTTTGTATTGTACAAGGGGTATACCTCTGTGAGCAGTAACGTTGTTTTCGACCCCTCATACACGCGCAGTGATGACTTCGTTTAATAAAGTTTTGAAAATCACGTTTCTATCTATACACGTAGGTTACAAAGACTTAGGAGAGGAAGGAACGATACGTCCATCTCGTTTGTTTTTCTGTACATCGGGAGGAACCCTGTGGATGCTGGTTCGAGCTGGCAGAAGTGGGACGGAGACGAAAGGGTAATGAGGCGGAAGATTGTCTAGACGAAATGGATCCGTCACAGTTTAATTGCCCTCATACCTCTGCATCTACGATGTTTTCGCGTGATGTACGCAATGGCGACGGAAACTCTGAGCAGGTCGGGGTCCTCAATTCCTCGATCGCACGAGAACTGCCAGCGGCGAGCTAGCAGTTTATATCTTGGTTGCGAAATTATTAAATTATAAATTCGTGACTTTTGGTACAGTTAATACAACGTATGTCGGTAAGCTTACTCTGAAGTGTGCAAGTTATCAATTAATATATCAAACTGGTTACATCATTAAAGTTATAACCAAAAAAGGTCACCAAAATGATAACCGAAACAGTCATAACGAAGACGATCACCAAAGCGGTAATAATCAAAATAGCCGTCACCCAAAAAACGGTCATCAAAATAGTCATCACCACCTCGGTTATCAAAACGATTCCCAAACTGGTCATGACCAAAACGGGCACCAGCAAAGAGATACGCAGCTTCGATTTTTATAGAGGTTGATAGGCTCGAACGCAAAGACTGGGAAACTCGATTCGATAAGTATCATTAATAAATGGATTTTTCAAACAATTACGAAGCTTTGGTCGAGGATTATACAAAGACAGGCACTCTGAAGGCGTGTCAACAGAGCTGGAGGTGAACTTGCGGAGAGAAAAGGTAAGCGAACTTGAAGAGACAAAGTGTACGGCTGTAATGGCTTTTGGTAGTTTTGCCCGCAGTGGGTACACTTTGTAACTGCGAAACGGGCTTGCTCCGCTTTGCTACCACCGAAGCTACATTGGCCTCGCCCTTGCCTCCGGGACGAGAGTGTCTCTCGAGAGGAGAGCAAGAGACCACGCGTTATCGTGTACAAGAAATTGTTACAGGGTTTAAACCCCCGTGCACTGTGTACGACGTACTTGAACTTTGCCAGGTCTTATTTTCTCCTGCAGTGGCCACGTTTCTATCGCTCCAGGTACTTCTGCGGTTCACCACGTGGCACGTTAAACAGCATGCCCGAGTTCGTGGTGGCTTTGACAGAAAAAAAGATCCGCTCCGAATACCCTGGTCTTGTATACATTCCTATGAACTTTATGTCCCGTTAAATTAATTAAATGAAAGAGCCATCACCTTTATTCCCATGTTTTTTGGCGTCATGGGAGTCTGATTGCTATGAAAAAGAACGTCCAAGATTTTATCGGTGCGATGTGACAATTGAATTAATGCTTTTGTATTAGAGCTTTTAGAATTCCTTCTAAAGGCCCTAAAACGCTTTTAGAATTCCTTCTTTTGACATATTGAATATGGCATAGGAAATATTTCCTTCATGTTTGACGTATCGACTATGAGTAGCCCAGACGTACTTCATTGCCAATCTTTCTTCAAATAGGGTCGTTGCTGTTTGCGGTCAAATAACCACTTTTTTCTAATCAATGGTGGAATTGTTAGGTTAGTCATTGGAAAAATAAATGACCCGTGAAAAAAGAAGTGTGACAAATATTTTACAGAAGTCCAAATTAAGGATTTTCGATCAAATGGTTGATTATAAATATTGATGATATAATGTTTTCAGTATTTAAGGCGGTTTAGTCCTGTTCGTTTTACAATCGTTATGTCTTGCATAAGCAGTTTTTCCATGAGCGAACATATTAAATTTATATTATCCATAACTACTGAATTATTTTGTGTAACATTCTAAAATAATTCACGTATTATTATTCTATCAAATATTAGGGTTCCTGGAACGTTCAAGAAATTCAGCCATTTTTTGTTCCATCCATCCACTAATATTGTAAAGTTCGTGTTGCTCATAATCATAAAATCTATTATTAGCTTGCGTTCATTTATCAGAAATACGAAGGTTCAGAAATTCCCAAAGTCCGAAAAAACAGTAACGATTGGCGAAAAGGAACTTTCATATCCGTCAATGCTCAGAGGAAACAAACTTATTTCATAAAAACCTGTGAATTCCGGGGGACCTTGAAGAAGGAGAGACAGCAAGAGATTATGAAGAAGAACAGACGGAAGGACCCAAACATTTCCCTGATGATAATCCCTAGTAAATTCCTAACAGCTAGGGTCCCAGTAGAAGTTAATAGGAGCGAGGATTGCCGAGTGAATAATATTTGTTACCTCGTCGAAGTTTGGGTTTTAATAAAATAAGTTAGGCCACAAGTTAGGGGAAATATACGATAGGGATAAGCGTTGCGCCGATCCACTTTTTTGGACGGCAGACCACTCTAGACTTACCGCAGGGGAAAATAAAAGAAGCGCAATGAAAAGACGAGAACGCGGCTTGGCAGGAGTGAAAATCATGAGAGGGAGAGAGCAAAGAGAGAAGGGTGGGAAGACCAGAAAGGGGGTTGAGAAAAGAACTCCCAAAGACGAAAATAAAGGGGAAGAGTGATCGTCGACGAGACGCTCTTATGGGCACCCACACACACACAGGCTTAGAGGAAGAAAGCTACGGTTCTCTACTTTTCACCACCATCCTCCTTGCTCCCCCTTAAAGCTTTGTCGTGGAAAATGCAAAGAAGGATTGGAGAGGATCGAGCTGCTGCACCGGCGATGATAATATTGCCGTGGTAGGATCGTTGTAACCACGACTTGATGCGAAAATACGAGGCCCCGCGACGAGAATGGGCGACCAGGGAAGCGCGGGTTTGCCAAGTTTCCTGATTAAAGCGTTAATTTGTAATTAAAGAGACTGGTCGACAGATCTTGGCTGTATGGAACCGCACTGGCGACGGTGCCCGGATGCCTCACTACCTAACAATATCCACGTGTATATATTTTGGCTAAACGATTAAACGGTGGAAACGGGGACAGCGCTAACGAGATTGCAATACACGCTTGCGTCATCCATCGAAAACTTATTTCGGAGACGTAGCTCGAAACTTTTTTGATTCGGATTTCTTCGTGACGAACATTTCTCCGTGTCTAATATTGGCAATATTTGGAAAGCCCTTTCGATTCGTCACAGATTTATTAAAACGGATGATTTATTAAATATTGAATCCGCGAAGAAATTTGATGCGAGGTAAAGTTCTGTCACTGATATGTATTCTTTGGATAATATATTGGGAGTAGGGCTTCCACCCTGGAATTAATTGGCAATGTAACGGGCAATATAACGATGTAATTAAGGCTAAGTCCTGATCCGACCTCTGGAGGTCCTTTCTGGAGAACTGATCAGGAACGGGCCGGAGAACAAGTGGCAAACTACCAGGAAAGTTGCTGAGAATAGATCGGATACAACCAGGAACAAACGAGGAAATTAAAAATGGGGGGTTTTAGGGTGTTTGGAATCTTTGACGAGTTCAAATCGTGAGTGTTTTTACTTTATTATTTTGATAAGATTCTTCATTATGACATCGTGTAATTTTTTTTGTATCGTCATCGTTCCGTCTTTGCGATAGCATTGTCTGGGGTCGATTATCATTCTTGTATAATTAATATCTTTGATGAAGATAAAAGTATTTAATAATAGGTCGCGATTTCATATTCAGGACGTGTCAATGTTCCGCCCAGGTAAAGATTTAGTGATATTACTGGTCTTTTTAATGAAAAGACCTAGACCATACGTATAGTCAATATCAGGTCACCTTTCTTTACGGAGGCTTTTTCAGGGGAGATTATTTGGCGAAAAATATTAATATTATTGATGTATATTACATCAAGAATCTATCATTCCTCAATAATTTCAAGAATTTTTGCCATTTTTGAATATCCGTTTTGGAAGACCTCGAAAAATGATGTTCCACTTGTTACAGAAAGGCAACGAACAAAATGGGAAGAACGCGGATTTCAAAGGCTAGTGCTTAGCCGATTTCGTGACTGTGCGCCTTTAATATATCCGTTTCAGTCGTACATTTGACTTGCTCGACGTTTCCGTATCAACTGCTCAAAAACGCTATTCCAGAAGCCTCGTATATAAATAAATATATATATAACTACTATATAACTATACGGATATCACGTACACAACTCGGCCGTCCATCGTCGATGCAACGTCTGCTCTCGGCATAAGCAATTTTCCGAGATTAAAATCAGTTCTTGCATCAAATTCGCGTTTACCATCGCATTCATAGCGAAATCTGTCGGGGTTTCTTCGTTCCCTGAAATTCAACAGAACCGAGCCTCTGCTCGCAAGTTTATTTGTATTTATATTCGTTGAAGCCTTATCTTTCCTGGAGTGCAATCACTTTCCCAAAAGTGCGGAAAACGCCATCAAGGAAAATCCATTTTCAATTAACTTAACGTTGCTGCTTTGTGTAGCTGCATTGTACAAAAAAAAAGAAGCAACGGAGTTATACAATGTCTGGATCGGAATGTTCTTTTTCCCTGATAGGAATCGTGAAAAATCGCGGAGTTTTTCTACATTCCATGATGATGATTATTTTATTTCGACAGAGGTCTTAAATCACTGTGAAAAAGTAAATGAAAAGTAAGTTAAAAATATTTGATCGGCTATTGAAGCAATTCAAACTGAAAAGGAAGGTTTGATAATATTATTAATAATTTAATATTATTATTAATAATATTGTTTTTCACTAATAATTAAATATTATGAAATCATGTTTACTCCGAGAACGAAAAAAAAAAAAAATCGGGATATACTTTTGTAAAATTGAAACATTCTAACCCAAAATATTCTTCGAGGTTTAACCTACATTACCTAGTTGTAGAAAGACATTCGATACTTTACGAGATATTTTTGTGACTTTAATTAAATTAATTAATATCTTCAAAAGCAATTCGTTATATTGCTTTGTATATACAGATACAAGTAGAAGTTTAAACAAATTATCCGTTATTCCGCTTAATATTCATTTCGCTTTTTAATTTTCTTTCCTTAATTTACCTTATTTTCAGGTTATCAAGTAGCAGTATAATCAAGCTTACAAGCTCTTACGACTTTGCAAAAATTGATTTACTAAACGATCAAATGATACATTATTGTACGATTTTTTAATCTTTCCCTCGTCTTCTATACCTCAAGTACTTTTTGAGCATAATTTACATAGAAAGGATGAAAAGTGATTTACAGTATCGTGTAAGAAAATCGGTTGCTTTCAACAAATCCTTGAAATATAACTAAAAAATATGAATATTACGAGACACCAATTTTCAAAGCTTGATATTAAAATCGTTTGCCATAATTCCTTGTCTTCCAGGTTCGTTATTAACATTGATCGAGGAGGGCAGTCCCGATAGACTAAATCTTTAGTGGCAGGCTGTTCAGATGGAACAAAAGTGAGGAAAAATGAAGGTGGCACAAGCTCCCAGTTGCGATAAAAGCTCGATGTCCATATTTTATATTTTCACTAAAGCTCCCGGCGTTTTTACGTGGGACCAACGAAGAAGACAAGGTTCAGCGTTAACACAGTGAGGGATTAACGAGGCTTGCGAGGTTTTGTTTCCCTCAGGAATATTTGTCAGGTCGGTGGAAAATGCTATTCCTCCCCCGACAGCCTGAAGTATCTCGAAAGAGGAGACCCACACAGGGGCACCTGACTCCTGTGATCTCGGTAAGAGAACAGGCATCGCTGAAGAATGAGAGCTGAGGGAGTATGCTGAACGAATGACGAACGAGGAGTTGAACTGAGCGAGTAGAGTGACTCGTTGGATGAGCAAGGACCAAGTTGAAAGGAAGCAAAATTTCAACAATTCAAGCCCCTTCACTCATCCTCGTTAATTCTCGGTCTCCATTCAGGTATGTACTCAACCGACCAAGAAAACGTTTGGGTCTTCAGCTTTACGCAATTCTTTGACGATAGATTCGGGATAACCGTGAACTGTGGGTAAGTGTGCGCACCCTCTTCAAAATACAGGAATTTTTTCCAACTTAATGATAGGTGAAAACTTTGAGGTTATATTCATAGCTCATAGAGTTATGGACATACAAGTGCGTTTCGTTTGTTCGTGACCACGGATAAGTGCGCGCATGCGTCCTCTTATCAGCGCTCATCTTTCGTGAAGCGACGATAAATTAGCCCTGTGCAAACTTGATTGACAATGGTTTATTAATAAAGTTTATTAATAAAGTCTCGTTAATCTCTAATTAGCTCGAGATGTAGTCTCGCACAGCTTTATGCCTAATGATTTTGAGTTATTAGAAAGAACTTGATTACTTATTCGGATGTTCTAGAAGTTTCGTTTCGATACTTTGCTTACTTTATTCGAATTTTATTTGATACAGCATTTATATTTATTTTAAAAAACGCTGCCGCATTACCGGGCTACGTCTACTTACCCCACAAGGGTGCCTAAAGTTATCTGAAACACGAGTCAACCGATCGCATTCCGAATATCCTTGATTAATATATCCAATTTTTTTTTTTCAAATCAATTTGGAGGTTTTCTGTAAATATCTATGAATTTTACTATCCATTGGACAAACGCTCTATTTAATCAATATCGCTTTATTATTCCAATCCTTGTACCGCAACCATACTGATCTTTCTGTTTACTGCGATTTCCCTGGTACCTTAAATCTCAAATTGCAGCGCCTCATTAATTATTGCGATACATTTTTGACCTTTGGAGGATCAGTCACGTTACTTTCTATCACCATCGGCTTCGATGGCTCTCTGTGAAAAATCGACGGGATTATATTTTTGCGATTCTAGCGTATAAGGTTTCGCAGGGAGATGTCCCTTCGTGCATTGATGACCTCTTTGAAAAATCGCGTTTAAACGATCGTTGAAAATATTCTCAGAGATTTTCTACTGATATTTTACGTCTCAGAGATTTTCTACTGGTATTTTTCGCTTTCTCTTTGCCAGGCCAAATTACTATTTTAACTCGGTAACCATCAAGGCGTCGCGATTATGACACTCACTTCCGTATTGTAGTCAAAACCTCGCTCGAAACGTTCAAAAGTGAGCTACATGATTATTTGCTCGATTCTGAAATCTTGGAGGCTTCGGGATTGTAATTAGGTTATTTTGGAATTTTTGTTATCCAATTTTTTCTACGATCGAGTTACATTGTTTAGTTACCTTTTCGTTATTTTTGAATGATATAGGTTGCTCATTTTTATTTTGGATTTTTAAATTGGTTTTGTTAGTTTGCGTTTTTTCTTTTCTTGACTTAAGGGAATGACGAACACGTTGGAAACTTTTGACGCGGCACCTTGTTACGTCGGTAATGACAATTTTGGGATTTTGCGCGGCGAGTAACTACCGACGAATGGCGCGCCCCGCCCGCGAATTCGGCCGCGAGCTCCCGACTTTTCGGGCGAAGAATCGTGGCAGGACAATTGCCGAGCGCTGAGCGTGCCCGCGTGTGTTTTTATGTACGTGTGGATTCGTTACGAGCGCAGCGTGGAGAAAAGACGCGCGTAGTTTCATTGCAACGAAAACGCACACGTATATGTACGTGTGTCAATCGATACTCACATACATATAAGTGGTATACTTTCCGGGAAAACTATACGAGATATCAATATGAATCTAACGCCATTATTTAAGTTAAGGAAAAACCTTGTCCAAACACACCCATTGAATCTCTA